>JAXBDA010000968.1:0-65309 GCA_036023075.1 Gaultheria prostrata
TCCCTCTCACACCCTCTCTCACATGGGGTGTGGTCCCCATGTGTGGGGACCATGTGGGGACCACACCCCATGTGAGAGAGGGTGTGAGAGGGAGTGAATGGGGAGGGTGTGTACCTATCACTACTCTTTTTTTAATTAGGTAACTAATTTGATGACTCACTATATTTGATGAGAAATGAGGGGTCACCAATTTTGGTGTTCTCTTTTGATGTGTGGATTGAAGCAGTATTTTTCAACATTACTCATCAAAAAACTTAAAATTTGGTATTTGATGAGTGGGTTGGAGATGCTCTTAGGAGCCTCACCTAGGAGCTTTTTTGAGAGCCCACTTTCTTTCGTTTCTAACTAGAGGCCACACACCCGATGTGTATGGAAGTCGAACTTTGAGAAAAAGTATGCATAAAAGCATCTGGCTTGTCGTTTAATCCCGTGTGCATTGTATTATCTTTTTTTGAGGAATAGGTACGTAACAGTATAAATAAGTATGACATAGCATACTCTTTTACTCCCTTCGTCCGAAAATGGGACACGGAGTCCCTGTTGTGCACCTTAGTGCGCTGCACCGTGCAGCACACTTCGCAACCGTCCATCTCGGAAATCAATGGTTTAGATTTGTTGAAGCTTTCTTACCGGCAAGAATTAATTTTGACCGGTAAGAAAGTGTCTGTGAATCCGGACCATTAAAAACATTTTTGGATGGCTGGGATGCTGCACTACATGGCGAAGCGCATTAGGTGCACAGTAGCTTCCCGCGTCCCCCAAAATGTTGGTCTTTCATAAATAGTTGGATTCCCAAAACCAGAGCAACAATTTGAGACGGAGGGAGTATATATTTAAGCAATGTATTGTGACAGATTCCACGTACAAATACTTATCATGCCAACACCATCGCCAATGCTGCTTTTTCCACAATGTAATACCCAAGTACTCTTCTATCAAATTTTGTAAATTAATTGTGTTAGCTATGACAGTTAACGACAGATTTTGTACATTAAATACCTATATTTATTACCTACGTAGATTTTCAAGTCGATGTTGTAAATTAATGAATGAGAAAAAGTGTGGTGATCTATATCATCTGGTTGGGAGCACAGTAACTCCTAAAAACTCGATCAATAGCAAGAGACAATGTGCACGGGAAAATTCGCATATACGTCGGGTTTTTTTTTTTGGTAGTGGAGCAAAGACACACGTGATAGGTTTCTATGTGACAGATGATTCTAAAGTGGTAACTTTTCCAGGTTGTGAGGGCAAATCGGGATCCTACTCTAGAATTAACTAACAAAGTTAGTACGGGTGCATGATTTGTTCAAGAGGTGGAGAATGAATTGATTTCTGCACATATTTTCTATGTTTGGTGGCTGAAGAAATAATTTCGGAATTTGACTCCAATTGGAAGATAGCTCACAGCCATTATTGTTGGCTTTCTTTATCATCTGAGAAATTAATCAGGTCAGGCGTGACTAAAAATACTACTTTTTTTCTCCACCTGCCAAACGCTATTCACCGGTTTTACAGTTTTCCTAAATTGCCCGATTTTCGTTACGCCATTGCCATGTTGAAGGAGTTTATTGAGAAGCAATCAGCATCTATCTAATAGACGCACCCTTGCATAGTTGCACCGCAGGCTTTCCGATTCCGTTTTATTAACGACTAATGTACGTACTGATTGTCACTTTAAGTGCTTCCTAGGATAGTAAAAGTTTCTCTATGCACCTTATAAATAGGTTAATAAAAGCTGAACTTTTTTGTATGTGTATAAAATCGAGTTTGCGTTTTCACAGTTGTGTTGATGGTCGAGTTGATGTACTAAAGTTAAAATGTTATTACCGAATATTGAGGAAACTAATTAATGTCAGTTTGGAACGTATGGGAAAAAGAGAGAGAAAATGATTAAGAAGGAAAGAATGAGGAAAATATACTAGGTAGTCGGTCTATTGCAAATTACAGTAACTTTCTTTCCTTTTGAAATTTCTTTCTAACTAAAGGCCACACACAAGATGTGTGTGCAAGTTGAACTTTGACAAAAAGGTATGTACAAAAGCATCCGACTTATTGTTTAATCACGTGTGCAAAATCTTGCTCCTTTTTCTTTTTTGGTTGTCCCAAAACAAATGGTCAATTTAAAAGTTCACAAAGAAAAATTTGTACTTCTTTCCTTTTTTTGGTAATATAATGTAATGTTCATAAAAAGTTAAATTCCCAAAACAAAAGCAACAATTTGAGATGGAGGGAGTACATATTCATGTAATGCATTGTGACAGATTCCACGTGATCAAATAATAGATTATCATGCTAACACCGCGGCCATCGGTTTTTCCACAATGCAATACATGAGTACTCTTTTATCAAAATTTTGTATATCAATTATGTTAGCTATAATAGAGAACGACCATTTTGTATAGTAAATGCCTACCTTTATTACATGCGTAGATTTTCAAGTCGATGTTGTAAGTTCGGCAGAGAATACAATGTTGGAGATGTGTGTAGTTATAAAATTATAATGAGAATAGGTGATAGGAAACCTGGGATGGTAGAAAAATACTTAGAAAATGTGGAAAGCAAGGTGGGATGTGGAGAATCTGTTATGTTCTGGTATGATGAGTGGCTGGGCAAACCTTGTCTAGCATTATCTTTCCCCCTGCTGTTCAAAATTGTGAATAATAAGGAGGAACTTCTCAGTGAGGTACTGGCTAGAAAGGAAGCAACAAACCAATGGACTTTTCCAATGAGAAGATGACTTTTTGACTGTGACGAACTAGTTATGGCTAAACTGTTGGAGCTTCTAGAAGGAGCTGGAATAACAAGGAGAGAGGGCTGTGTGGACACACTTAATTGGAAAGGAGATAATTTTAAATGTTTCACTGTAAAATCAATGTATGAGTTAGCCTTGCCTCATAACAATCCACATTGTTCTGAGGATGTCTTAAAACTCATTTGGAACAATGCAGTCCCTTACAGAGTTCAATGTTTTGGATGGATGGTCAATCTGGAGGATTGGAAATCTTTCTATGGATGGTATTATTTAAGATTAAGAAGTGTCCTGGATTCTATTAATTTGGTGTGTGGGGGTTTTTTTTTTTTTGGTCATTCGTTAATCCTAACCTACTCTATCCTAGGGACTTGGGGAGGGGGATGGGTGCTTACAGGAATCAAACCCTGCCCATATGCTAGGAGTATAAGAGAGGCACCAACTACACTCCACTCCACTTGCAATAGTAAATACTTAGTAATTACAGGTACAGGGCATCGTGGGTGTGTGGGGTTGGGGGAGGTGGTTTCATGATGGGTTTGTGTTTGGTGTGTAAATCGTAAATAGTAATTATAGATACAGGGTCATGTGGCGAATGCAGGGGTTTCTCACTAAATTAATTAAAAAAGATCCGTTGCAATAGTATAAAGCATCGATTGCAATGAATTTAAGGTTAATATCCAACAAACAAATCCATTTTCGTGGTGTCATTGCCGGTTTCTAGGGTTTGTACTCATGGCACTGGAGTTCGGATCTTTCCCGGAGTTGGCTAGTACTGTTCGTCGGAATACTACTGGTAGGAGTAATTTTTCTGGTGATTTGCAATTGCTTAATGTTGGGGTAAATGGGTGAGATGAGGAAGTTACGATGTCAGGGAAATTAGGGTTGGGTTCTACCTCTCCAGTTCCCATCGTTGATCTCCACGACCCAGGTACGGTTTCTCTTCCTGATCTTCATCCATCTAATGATTTGGATACCCCCATGGAGAAGCATATTGAAGGTTTAACTGTTGAAGTTGCTATGCTTTGCAAAGTTCTATAGGAGAAAAATAAGGCTTCGGCTGAGGCAAGTGGAAAACCAAGTTCCTTGGGTTCATGGCGAGATTCTGTGGTGAAAGGTGAGACTTCTACTTCTATGAAGCTGAATTTTTTTTCTCCTGCTGTTGGTGAGGATGGAATTAGGGTTTCCCCTCCTGTGGAGGTTGAACATCTAGGGTATGGAAAATGACAAAACTATTTGGTGGGGCATTTTCTAGATAAAAAACTAAATTTCCCTGTTGTTAATAACATAGCACTAAAAATTTGGAGTAAATTTGGGTTGAAAGACGTAATAGCAAATGATGGGGGTTTTTTCTTTTTCTTGTTTAATCATGATGAGGGTTTGAAGAAGTTGTTAGAGTCTGGACCTTGGTATTTTGGGGGGAAGATGCTCTTTCTTAAGAAATGGCATCCTCACATGAAAATGGAAAAGGAAAAGTTTCTTAAAATTCCCCTCTGGGTTCAGTTTTACAACATTCCTCTGGAGTATTGGACAGAAGTGGGGCTCAATTATGTTGCCAGTTCTGTGGGTCAACCTTTGTTTGCAGATGAGGCAACTGAGAAGGGCAAGCGGCTTAGTTTTGCAAAGATTTGCGTTGAGGTGGATGCTCGTTCCTCTCTCCCTGACTCAACACAGCTGCAATACCCCAATGGGGAAGTGGTTACAATTGGAATTAAATACCCATGGAAGCCCCTCAAATGCAGTAAGTGTATGGCATTTGGGCATATGGATGTTGCTTGCTCTGTTGTAAAGGGTGTTCAGGGTCAGAATATTGAGCTTCGATTGCCTGAAACTGAAGAACTGGGGCATTTGGGATGTGTGACTTCTACATTGCCTAAGATTTCTACACCAGTGGGTCAGGATATTGTGGCCTCTACTAATAAGATAAATGGGAAAGCCAGTAGGGTTAGTCCTTCCTCTAACTCTCCTTGGCTTTCTATTTCAGGGCGTCAACTATGCACGAACATTGAGGCCTCTATTGTCATGACTAGTGGGAAGGTTGGCATGCCAAAACCTGCTAGTCCTTTCTCTGTTGGATTAAAGCTTCATGCTCCTAACGGTAAGTCTACTGATCCTACAGCTCCTACAGCTTCTAAGGTTGGTTATAGTCATGTTGGAACTGGTAATAATTTTTTTGAAGGGGATCCTAAAAATGTGTTGGGGGTGAATAAATTATCCTTATTAATGGAAACTTCCTCTTTAGTGGAAGTTAGTGTCCTAGCAGATAAGCCTGAGGAGAGTTCTTCCAAGTTGCCTAACATGATTTCTTCTCCAAAAAAGGATAAAGGAGGGGGTGGAAAAAGGGGTCGGAAACCAAAAAATGAATAGAATCAGTTCTTGGAATATAAGGGGCCTTAACAACCCCTTGAAGCAGAAGGAGATTAAGTCCTTCATTCAGCGTAATAAGCTGTGTTTAATTGGTGTGTTGGAAACTAAGGTTCGTCTAGAGTTTATGGGGCAGACTATTGCTCATTGTTTTCCTCGTTATTGGAAGGCTATGATAATAGGGGAGCTGATAAAGTGGCTCGAATTATCGTAGTGTGGGACCCTCAAGTAGTAGTTGTAGATATGGTATATGCTACCTCTCAAATGATTACAGTTAAAGTAGATATGTTGATTGATAAGTTTGCCTTCTATGTGTCTTTCGTGTATGGTTTCAATAATATAGTAGCAAGGAGATGTCTTTGGGCAGATCTTAGGTTTCTGTCTTCTTGTTTAGGCTCTTTCCCTTGGATCCAGTTAGGGGACTATAATGTGGTTTGAAAGAAAGTGAAAGGGTTATGGGTTTTGAGAGGAACTCTTTGGCTGATTTCAATGCTTGTCTTGAAGCCATAGAAGTTGATGATTTGGTTGCAAAAGGATTTTGGTATACTTGGTCGAACAAGAGAGGAAGAGAGGGTGATAGTAAAAGTAAGCTTGACAGGGTTTTGGTAAATACTGCCTGGTTAGATACGTTTAGAGAAGCCGAAACTGTACTTCATCCCCTTGGAGTCTCTGATCACTGTGCTGTAGTGGTATCTATATGTAGATCTATTCAAAGGAGGAGATCTTTTAAGTTCTACAACTTTTGGATGGCTCACGATACTTTTAAGTCTACGTTGCAGAAATCTTGGGAGGAGGAGATGCAAGAATCCCTTATGCTAAGGCTCAGTAACAAGTTAAGACGTCTTAAACCTGTGTTGATAGCTTTCAATAAGCAATACTATAGTAACATCAGTGGATGGGTAAATCAAGCTAGATTGGAGTTGGAGGCCATTCAGGAGCAGTGTTTTAATCATCCTGGAGATAGGGCTTTGCAAGAGTTGGAAAAGGATCTATTATCCCAAATGTTGAATCTTAGTACAACTGAGGAATCTTTTAAAAAATAGAAATCAAGAGTTCAATAGTTGTCTTTGGGTGATCAAAACACAAAGTATTTTCATCAAAAACTTAGCGTGCATAGAATGAAGAATATGATTCTGAGTTTGACTAGTTTGGGGGGAGTGGTTTTAGAGGACAAGAAGGCTATTGTTTATGAGATTTTGGCTTTTCTACAAGAATCTGATTGGTTCCCCTTTCAGTCAGAAAACGAGTGCTAAGCTTGCCTTAGAACAAGCTCTTAATAAGAAGGTTCCTTTAGATTTTTGGGAAGGATTGATTGCTCCTGTCGTTGAGAAAGAAATTTGGTCTGCTCTAACTTCTATTAAAAAATATAAAGCCCCAGGGCCAGATGGGTACAACTCAGCTTTCTTTATTGATAATTGGAACATTATGGGGGCTGATTTTATAATGGCTATCCAGTACATTTTTTAGAGTGGATTTCTGCTCAGAGAATGGAATGCAACGGCTATTTCATTAGTTCCTAAAGTAGAGGCTCCTTCCACTGTGAGGGATTTTAGGCCGATTGCTTGCTGCAATGTGGCTTATAAATGTGTAACCAAAATACTTGCAAACAGAATTCAGGGCTTTCTGTCTAGTCTTATCAGCCCTAATTAGTCAGCTTTTGTAAAAGGCCGGAGCAAAATGGATAATATCCTCTTAATGAAGGAGATTGTTCAGGGCTATCATAAGGACAATGGGAGACCAAGATGTGCATTGAAGTTAGATTTAATGAAAGCCTATGACTCCGTGGATTGGCAGTTCTTGTTTGATGTTATGGACATAATGGTTTTTCCCCACTTGTCTACTCATTGGGTATAGCAGTGTGTGACTACTCCTAAATTTTCTATTGTAATCAATGGGGAGTTGCATGGGTATTTTAGTGGCAAAAGAGGCTTAAGGCAGGGGTATCCTCTATCTACTTACCTGTTTCTTTTGGTAATGGAAGGGTTCTCAGCTTTGCTTCAACACAAAATTCAGGAAGGGGATTTTACCTATCATCCTAGATGTGAAACTTTAAACCTCTCCCATTTGATTTTTGTTGACGATATGTTTATTATGTGTGGGGCTTCTGCTGCATCTTTTCAAGTGATAACTCAGACTCTACAGGAATTCCACCTTTATTCTGGTCTTCAACTAAATTTGAGTAAAAGTACTATCTTCTATGTTGGCGTGGGTGAGGCTACCAAGCAGGGGTTTAGAGAAATTTTGGCTATTCCTGATGGTATATTGCCTATCAAGTATCTAGGAGTTCCTTTGATCACTTCTGGACTGAAGCATGAGGATTGTATTGTTCTGTTGAAAAGGATCCTAGCCAGAGTTCAATCTTGGTCTACAAAGATGCTTTCTTATGGGGGTAGAGCAGAATTGGAGAAATCCATTATAGCCAGCACTCAAGTCTACTGGAGGCAAATCTTCATTCTGCCTAGTAAGGTTCTCAATAGCATAGAATCTGTGTTGAGGAGATTCTTTTGGAAAAGGTCAGGCTTGGAGGGGGGAGGAGCTAAGATCAGTTGGGATTCTATTTGTTCGCCTAAACGAGTGGGTGGTCTAGGTTTTAGATTGCTTCAAGACTGGAATAAAGCCTCTATGCTACGACATTTGTGGGCAATATGTAATAAGGCTAATACTTTGTGGGTACGATGGGTGCTTACATATATAATCAAACAACGTTGTATTTGGAATATGCCAACTCCTCAATCTGCCTCTTGGACAATCAGAAAGTTGTTTCAACTAAGGGGCTTTGCGAATACACTTATTAGGCATATTATTAGGAATGGTGAGAATACCTTTCTTTGGTTGGATTCTTGGTATCCTATTGGATCTCTATACAAGCAATATGGTGACAGAGTGGTTTTCCACTTGGATAGCTCTTTATATGTTAAAGTTAGTTCCATTATAGATAATGGTGCTTGGAATTGACCACGAGGTCGAAATGCTACTACTCAGGAAATTATTAGATCGACTCCTGCTTCTCTTATCCTTCATGTGGGAAGGGAGGATAAGGTTGTTTGGTCTACATCTCCAAATGGTTTATACAACTCTCTCTCCGCATGGAATGCTGTCAGAAGGACCAAACCTATCGTGGATTGGTTCAACTTGGTTTGGTTTAGAAAACATGTTCCCAAGTGGTCAATTATTTTGTGGATGGTTTGTTAGGGAAGACTGCCTACTAGGGATAGACTGGTGAGTTGGGGGGTGGCCCAAGGTCCAGAATGTGTTCTTTGCAACACTGGGTTAGAAAGTCTTGCTCATCTTTTCTTCGAATTGTTTCTCTTCTCATGTTTGGGATGTCTTGGTAAGAAAGAATGAAGGTCAACAGGTTTCTAGGAGATTGGAAGAGCTTAAAGCATGGTTGCTGATTAAGTGGAACAATGCTTCTGCTGCAAGTACTGTTTGGAAGTTAATATTTTCAGCATCAAAATATCATCTTTGGAGGGAGAGAAATAATCGTATTTTTGCAGCTAAGCAAATGGATGAAGCTACTATTGGTAACAATATTGTTAATGATGTTCGAGCTTGTTTGTTATCTTGGAAGAATATATGTGGAGACCCAAAAATTTATATTTATTTTTCGTAAACAACTATGAGGTAATGTGAGGAATTGAATGAAATGGTAAAATTGACTAAGTGTTGGAGTGTTGGTGAGATATATGTTGATTGGGGTGTGTTTGGTTTACACAAGTTACTTTTGGACTTGGGGTGTAATTTTAAAGATGTGTATATGTGTGTGTGGTGAGAGGGGAGAGAGAAACTCATCTTCTTCCCCTAATTATCAGTCCCTTCCTCCCTCTCACTCCTCCATAGCTCTCAAACTCATTTCTCTACCAATCCAAGCCAACCCTTGAGTTCCAAGCTTACTCCCTTCACAAAAGCTTCTCAAAACTTCGTGCTCTACGCATTGGTATGCCTTTTTCACCCCGGTTTGAAGATTTTTGCTTGGAGTTTGGAGCTTGAGCTAGGGTTTCACTCTTGGAGGTGTTTTCTAGTCACAATCTTAAGAGGTAGGGGAATCTCTATCAATTCTCAATGCAAAATGTTGATTGTTTGTGGGTATATCCCTTTTGGTGGTTTAATCACTTTGGAAATGGAGAAAATGCCTTATGAACCCAATCCATGAATTCTACATTGTTTTCTCTTGTTGTTGTTGTTGTTGGATCCTAAATTGTTGGTTCAATACACCTTTCAAAGTTCTCATAAAACCCTTGAATCAAAACTCACCAAAATCCCTTTGTTTTGTGTTCAAAATTAGCTCGTAACCCAGGTGGATCGATCCACCTTTGCTAGTGGATCGATCCACTTGGTATTTTTTGGGAACAGACCCTTGTGGATCGATCCACCCCCCCATTTTGGCCTATTTTGGCTTATTTTGCCCCTTTGGTCTTCGATTGAGTAACGTACGTGCTTTACTTGTTCTCCGTGAGTTGAAACACTTCGAGATACTTACCTTGAACGTCATGAGAGATATTTGTTGAGTTCTTAAGTTTCCTTGGGTCTTACGTGACGAGTTTGACACTTAATGATGCGAGTTGACGGTCATGGAACGAATTAGGATTTTTGAGCGTTGATTTGAGTTGAGCTATTGCATGGACACTTAAATGGATCGATTGAGCATGATATGGTATTAAATGATGAAAAGATTGACACGGGGCCCGAAAGGGTATGGCCGGAGTGACACGGGGCCCGAAAGGGTATGCCCGGAGTGACACGGGGCCTATATGGCATGCCCGGAGTGACACAGGGCCTTTATGGTATGCCCGGATTACAATGAATGGAATAATGGAATAAGACGCATGATGAGAGTGTTTAGAGAGCATGAGTGGTACACTTGGTATATTTTGGACACAACGGAGTGATTTTTGATCTAGTGTGACGAATTTTGAACCAATCTTCTATGTTCGACTTTCCGTGACTTCTTTAAGCACTCGTATTGATTTTCCTCCCTTCGGTATACCTCATGAGCATCTCATTTACATTTAGAATAGATAGATGTTTTCCTACTGGGCTAGTGAGCTCACCCTTATAATTTCAGGTACTCAACAAGGCGGATCATGAGTTGGCGTGTGGCTGTGCATGCATGACTTCATGTTTTGAAAGCTAATTGGACGAGTTACATGATCATCTTGGACTAGTAGTACCTTTTGAAAAGATGAACTTTTAACTTGTAATTCATGTATTTTTGACTAGAAATTTGAGTAGACTATTCGGCTTATGTATTTGATTCGGTACACTAAACTCTTGACTTTTATTGACTCTGAACGTGTAATTTGACTTTGACTGTGGATGGCGTTGACCTCCATGTGGATTATGTACTGAATTATGTTTATGAAATTTGGGGCGTGACAATATACCTGTGAATGATAGTAATAGGATGCTGTGTATAAAGTGGAATCTTTGTAGGAATGCTTGATTTAGGAGGTTTTGATAGCTTTAATTTTATTTTATTTTTTAGCTTGAAGTTTGTCCTTGTTGTTTGTTTGGCTCTCAAGGATATTCCCTTGGCCTTGTTTTGGTGTGGTTCTTTGCAATGAAGAATTATCTTACCCAAAAAAAAATCTGATAGAAAGAGAATAAACCAAAATAATAATTCCTTGAGTACTACTCTTAGCATACAAACAAATATCTACCGAAGACCGACCTTCTCGGGAAAGAAACACAATTAGACTGTGTTTGGATAACCAGAATCTTGAGTGGGAATAGGAATCTGATTACTGGGAATCAAATTCCTGGAAATTTTCTTGGGTGGGAATAGGAATATGATTACTGGGATCTAATTCCTGGGAATTTGATATGTGGAGTAATTTCATTTCGGTGTTTGGATTAATTCAGTAATCTTACGCGGGAAACAATCATTTTGGAAAGTTATTAAATTCAACATTTTCTTTTTCTTAATGAATGAGCCTGTAGGGATGGCAATTTCCCCATATCCAGTGGATACCCGCCCCGCTCCGCCCATATGGAGGCGGCCATAATTTCCCCAATAGTAGCGGGTATGGTAGGATAGGAAGAAAACCCGCTTGGGTATGGAGCGGGGATGATTCTGTAATCCCTACCCTCGAATACCCGTACCCGCCCCATACCCTCCCTGTACCCGGTTATACACACTACATATCCTATATTATATATATACAAATAAATAGGAACATGCATATAAATCTTGAGTATAGTTATATAAGTAAACAATTGCCTCTTTAATTAACAAATTTTATCAATTACTATCAACCATAGACTACTTAATATTCAAACAATATCAATTGAGATTATATTTCTAAATATCAATTTATTTTCATTCTTGATGTCTTTATTATTTTTGTTTGGATATGGGTATATCCGGGGAATCCCTGATCCCCATCGGGAGGTGTGTTTGGTTTTTTATCTAATATCCCTAATGGGAATGGGGGCGGGGATGGTGAAAGACCCTTCAATCGGATATCGGATATGAAAGAGGGTCTCCCGATCTATACCCTACATATTGCCATCCCTATGAGCCTGGAATCTGAGATTCCCATGGGGTAAGGGAGGAATCAGATTCCCACTCAGTTTGGGAATGTATTTCCTAGTTGAATGTGTCATCAGGAATCACATTCATATTCCTAATTGTTCCAAACGCAAGAATCAGAAAAGCATGGAATCACATTCTTGTTCCTGTCTGTTTGAAAAAAATAAATTTTTTTGAGAAATTTCTGTTTTCGAAAAAAAATATAAGAAAATATTTTTTTTCAAAACTTTCCTTTTTCAATTTTTTTAAAATTTTTTGAGCGGCAAGGTTGTGTTTTTGCTGTATAAGGACATTTTCGTCTAAAAAATTCGCAAATCTTCCACCTACTAATGATAATGTAACTGAAGGGGTCACAGTGGCTAACGGTTATAGATGAGAGGGTCTGTCAGGAGGCTTTTAAACGTTAGGGGGTCTCCGTGGCATAGATGAAGGGGTCTCCGTAGAATTTAACCAATTTTGTAATCACAATAATCATAATACAATTCGTTGCCCAACTTTAGGACCTCAAAGTTTAGTTTTATATCCCAAAATTCTTTAATCTTATCTACTACCCAATTTTAGGACCACGAAGTTTAATTCTTAATCCCAAAATTCTTTGCCTTATCTACTACCCAGTTTTAGGACCTCAAGTTTAATTTTACATCGGCCGATTAAAAAAAAAAAGGTTGCTCAATTTTACATCTTCAAAATTCTTTTCCATATATAATACCAATTTTAGGGCCTCGAGATTTCATTTTTTAGATTCCAAAATTCTTTATCTTATAATATGTAGTACCCAAATAATAAGGAAATTTAATCGAGGGCAATTTTTAAGTTTATTTAAATTTTCGCCATAAAAACATAACACAAATCAATAAGTACCCAATCACCAAGTACAACCAAACAAAAACTCAGCCCATAGATTCGGACCGGTCAGTCCATGGACTGGTAAAAAAAGTAACTTTGTCAGACTGGGAAGGAGAGGTACAGGATCCAAACCAAAACGCTTCCTTGTGTTGGAAATGGCGATCTCAACAAGACTGGGAAGAAGACAACAGAGAAATGGGTTTTGGGGGCAAAGACGACATCAATATCATCTGAGTCTCAGACCTTTCACTACCCGTAAAGGGATTCGTATTCTCTTGATAATCCTTGCCGTCGTTGCTATCCTCCCTCCCATTTTCTTCCACTTCAAACTCAGGCGCTTTCATCAGGTTTCTTCTCCCTCCATATAGATATATATACCTCTTTTCATCTATCAAAACCGTATTGGGTGTACGTATTTATGTCTTCTGTGTTCACGAATGTAATCGCATAATTATTTCTATATGGATATTGTCGAATTACAGTA
Organism: Gaultheria prostrata; assembly: GCA_036023075.1. Taxonomy (NCBI): domain Eukaryota; kingdom Viridiplantae; phylum Streptophyta; class Magnoliopsida; order Ericales; family Ericaceae; genus Gaultheria; species Gaultheria prostrata. Next base: position 12,979 of record JAXBDA010000968.1, read on the forward strand.
CTAACTTTTAGTTTAACCGTGGTCATCTGAAAGTTTCTCATTATGAATGTGAGAGAATTTGAAATTGTATGATTCATATGCGTGGAGTAATTGTGGAACAATTATTAGTTTTTGTCCGATTGTAATAATGTGTTATTGTTTCGGCATAAGATTGTGACAATACGGTGTATGCGCCGGCTATGATGCGTTATAGATTTCCTGGAGATGAAATGGAAATTTGCATCTCTTCTTCTAATCTTGAAGTTTTCCATTATCCTTTGGCAATGAAGCTTTTCTCATTTTCTCACCTACCTGTAGTTTCTGCAGGTACAATTAAGAAAATGCGGTTGGCTGAATAATCCTCCTCTAGTATGTGCTCATGGTGGTGACTCCAGCAAGGCCTTTCCAAACACGGTACGCTTCCTTGCTCTTCTGATTCCTAGTTTAGCAGTTACCTTATTATACTGGTTTAGATTAGTTTAGTTTAGCAAGCTGGTGGTAACCCCGCAATTTCGTCTAAAACCGGACATTCAGAGCCGCTTGAACGATAAATTATCTTAAACTCTTATTGTTTCTTTGCAAATTTGAGTTTTATTGCTCAAGATGGTAAAAGCTTTTTCCAACTCGTCTTGTTTGTAGACAAGTATGTGTCCTGGCATTAAGTATCAGTTTTGAGATTTTAGATTTCCATTAAGCTTGGGATATGTTAAACTCTAGAGGAACTATATCACTTGTTGCAAGTTAAGTAGACTGTACTCCCACAATATGATCATTCTTTGATCAGTGAAGACCTAAGCCTTCGAATTATTCAAATGCCCCATTGCAGTTGATCAGAAACTGCCCATCATGCAGTTAAAAGAATGTCCTGAAAGATACTAATGAGTTTAGAGTGCAGAATTTAAACGCTTCAATTTTTTTGACAGATGACTGCATACCGTGCTGCTCTCCATTCTCAAGTGAACTGCATTGAGGTTGATGTTTCTCGTTCTTCTGATGGAGTTTTGTTTGCACTGCATGACAGGTAGATGTAACCTCTCATCTCTCTGCCGAAGAATTTACCATTGTCTTTAACCAACAATTGATTCACATCATGAACAACGTTGATTTATCAACTTAAACTGTAGCTGAGCCCTTCTGAATTATAGTTTACAAAACTTTCGTAAATATGAAATACTCCATACATTAAAAGAAAAATGTCCAATTCACTGAAATCTACTTGCTATTATACAACAGAAGAGGCATGGGACCCAAGACAACCTTTGTCGAAAGTTTATTGCTCCTGTCAGGCATATTGGAAATGAAAATGTGAGGAATGTGGAAGCGGATAGCAAGTCCATTAGGCAAGCAACATAATTCTAAATGTATGAGCCTTAAGAATAGTAATGGGGTCATGTAGGGACAATAGTAACACCTAGAGGCCTTACATCCTTTCCTCTTAAAAACTTTGGTCCTTCAGACGTGGCATTTCTGGAGTTCAAGAAAACTTTGTTGCTACATAATACAACTATATTTGAAGCTCGGACTTTATTATGCGTATTCAAATTAGAGTATTTGTGTACTAAATCCTTTACTTATTTTATCGTTGAAGCTCTTTTGGAGACTTGATTATCCTATGACAGGCAGGGATTTGCAGTGGATATCTGGGAACAGTACTACCAAGGTTGGGTACTTGAGCGTGAAACAGGTGAAAAATCTGGCTTACCATTATATGTCTTGTATAACAATTCAAGTTGTTTCTTCTCCTATCATTAGAAATATTTTCTGCTTCGGGCAATGCTCCATTTAGTTGTTTATCGACCCAGTCTATTTACTCCTTAGTTGCAGGATCCTACTATGGGGTTTTCCTTCAGAGAATTTGTAATATCAGAACATGGGCTTCCGCTATTGTATTTGTTGCTTTCATATTTTAATGGAAGGGATGGAGAGAGACAATGGCTGTAGAGAGAAGACGTGGATATATGCATACAGAGAAAAGAAAAGAATAAGAAGAAAGCAGAGAAATATTAAGAACATAGGTCATAGAGGGATATAAAATGTTACAAAGATAAACAAATGGAAGAAGGAAATAGATGAAAAGAAGGGAGACGGAGAGGTAACCAACGTACCCATACGGCAAGGATCAACGAAAGAGTGGGCTTTCTTTCTGGTTATGGAATCACTTAGGTTGCAAAGCAAACTCCCGAATAGCAAACAGGCAGGTGAGGCGAGGCAGTTGACTGCTGAAGGATAGAAGCGAATAGCAACCCAAGCTCCCCGCTTTCCTCTACTTATCCTTGGACCTTCTAATATAGTTGTTAGTGATCGGGAGTTCTTTTCTTGAAGAGAAGTTCCGAAAGCCAGCCACTTAGGCAATAGGGCCAAATTAAGCGGTGCACTTTTTTCGTACAAACACATTGAATCCGTTACTGAAAAAAAAAAAAAAAGTCTTAATATGAGTAATATCCTGTTAAAACATTTAATTAATTGAATTGGGAACGAGTGGAGAAGACTCATACATGAGATTTTGAAGTAATATTTATCCGGCATGGACAAGCTCTTAACATTGTAAAACACATAATATTCTTCCAAAATGAATCCTGTTAACCTGTACAACAATATTAGCTGAAAGACTCCTAACAAGACAAGTTACTAGATATTTATCATCTTCTCATAGGTTCCATGTCAACTTGACTTAACAGCGTCACTTCTAAAACAATACATTTATAGTTTGTTGGATAAGTGATAGAGGCTTTAATAAAAGGAAAGGAGAGGGAAAAGGTTAAGTTTTTCCTCGTTTTATTTTGAAGCAAAAAAAGAGAGGATATAACATGGAATCTGAAATTATCATAGATCAAAAGGAAAGAGGATGGAAGAAAGTAAAAGTGAGAAGAAGATAAATGTCCATTTGTTTCCTTGGGATTTCCCCTTCTCCTATACCAGAAACTAGGCAGAGTAAAGAAGGACAGCTATTATTTCTTTTCCTTTCGCTTTCTTTCTTTGGGCTCCAAATGCTCCTGTAATGATATCAACTTCCCTCGTATGCTAGTTTACCAAGGTGGCATTGAATTTTCAAACACTTGAAACATTGTTACTGTATCTTTTAACCATTAGGATTAAAGCTGTTCAGAAATGTGAGTTATTTGGATGATAAATGTGATAAATGTTGAGTGAGATTATATTATAGTTTGTCGCTGCAGATTAAAGAATTGGATTTCAGTAATCAGGTCTCATTGGAGTTTAATGATGACAGCATTCCTACTGTTGAAGATGCATTGAAGGTATGTTCAGGATCCAGTTGAACTATTTGCATTCACTTTGAATCCAATGTAATGGTAGCACAAGGCTTGGGTTTGGTTGGGTTGGTTTGAATAAAATGTCACGTTAGCAGTTTCTCTCTGTGTTGTGTTTACTTATTCCTCTCAAGGCTTTTTTACAAATTGTTTTCTGACTGGTTTCACTGGATGCGCTTCAGTTCATATCAAGTTCTGTCAAACAGGTAATTCTGGATGCTAAAGTTGGGCCACCATCCTATGATAAAGGTCTTGCCAAGGATATTATTGCTGTCGTAAGTTCTTTTTTCTTGCTCATGTATGGATGCTCCAAGAAATTTAGCCTTTGGAATTATGCACACAAAGTGGCTTCCCTTGGAATGTAACCCATCTTCTCACTCTCCCATTGCGATCGCTTCACATATGCACTTCATCATAAATGATATAGTTTTTCTTTAGTGCCTGTAAGCTATTTTTCCAGCTTATTTTTACCTTGGACCACTAGTTGAGCAGTTAAACAAAATACTAGAAACTCTAAATGTGGAATGCAACCAATGGAATATTAGTCATGTTGTGAAACCTTTCCTGCATTGAGAAACAGTGTGTGTAGGAAATGAGAAAATTATACCAGGAAATTTTTGGAAGCATGTGTTGAGCTGCAATGTTTGGAATTATCTGAAATGCAATGGAATTAGGAACAATAGCTTGTTTCTTTTGCTTGTTATTGTTCTTCATTTGTTTTGGGGCTGACTAATTTCAGCAACGACCATATTGTTGTTATCCTATGATAATGCTTTTAGTGATTTTAAGTCAAAGGCATCCAACCTTTGTGTTGGGTTGAATCAGGGAGGGGACAACTGAACTTTTAGATGCTGTTGGCAGGGAGGAAAAGTTATATCCTGTGATGTTCTCTCTTGTTTTTTTCCCCAGTAATATTTGATGCATGTGAGGCTGCGAACTTGTAAACATCATAAATTGGTAAAATTGCAAGAGCTAATGCATTTGGATTGGACGTTTACCTTCATGATGAAATTTGTATGCTGACTCATGTTTTCCTCATTGCCATCAAGCACAGAATGTATGGTGGGAACAAAAAGGAGATACATTCATAATAATCCAATCTGTATCCCAAGCTTTGAATATTTGAAAAAAATAATTTCAGGACTTCATAGCGTTGATAGTTTGTTAGGTATCCCTTTAATTTTGCTAATCAACTCCTGATTCATTTCCATTGTTGTTAACTGCAACCAAAAATATGGCCTATTGAAAAGTGCAGGATGTGCTGATATGTAAAATTCATTAGACTTATGTTTTGGCAACTGTTCCATCGCTTGCTCTGCAGCTGTAAAAGGTTTTGAGTGCAAGGAAAGCCTTTCCATTGGAATGGTGGAATATATAATAATTACTATCCATCCCACTTAGTAGTTAGTACCACAAATTCATGGAAAGGACAGTACATAATTCTCTTATTTGTGGATGCTTCTATGATTTTAATAAAGAAAATGGCAGTATGCTTTTGGAACTAAGTTGATTTTGTTCTTTAGACCGAGGACAATATCTGTTAGTTCCTTTAGCATGAATAGCTACACATTCCTATTAATGTGGGACTATGCACTTCCAAATCATATCACACCTTGTGTTTGACCCTAGTATTTGCTTGCTGAAATGTTGGTTGTATCTTCAGTTGACTCCACTTCTAAGTTGTTATGTATCTGGTTTTAATGTTGAAATATTCAGGTTGAGAGAACAAAATGTAAAAATTGTGTTGTTTGGGCCAAGAGTGACAATTTAGCGCGGGATGTCATCAAGCTGTCACCAGACACTACGGTGAGAACTTGATCATTGTTTTCTTGCCCCTCTGTCTAGATTTCTTTGATAATCGTTTCATCAGATTTTATTTCGAGTTCTATATGCGATTGTTTGGTTTTAGTTGCATAATTATCTGTTATACAAATGTATTTGATTTGGGATGATTCGGTATACCAGAGCAAATAGATATGTCTTAAGTGGGGTTAAGCCTCATTAATACCATCAGCTCCTACCTTGATGGTCTTAGACTCATCTATTGGCTTGTAGCTGTTCTTGACTGCCGTGATGAATCAGGGGGGATATTGCTCAATCTTATAGGTTCACATTACTTGCTGGAATTGAGTGAAAATCATTGCATCAAAATTAGAGGCTTTTTGGCATACAAGGTGTTGACGCTGAGTTTTTTACATGTCATATATGTCACTGGAGTGTTTTGCCTTTACAGGTGGGCTATATTGTCATGAAAGACCCATCTACTGGCGCTAGAAGCAACTTACTGAGGATGAGAGGTGCGGATGTTGTTGGTGTCTACCACCCTTTAATTGATGAGAAGCTTATGGAAATACTTCACGGGTACGAATCTTACTGGTCTTGCTTTTACTGATCTGCCACAGGCCAGAAGCCAGAATATTGTTTCTGGGAATCTTCTTATCAAGTTTGCCTTCAAAGTTGTATTTGATCTGAAAAGCTTTCACGACTTAAAGAGCAGTTTACGTTGGGAAAAGAATCTGTATGGGTCATGTTTGTGCTTGACACTGAAGTGAATGTTGTTTCTTGTATGGTTCAGTCCTTTCTTTGATGGCTTTTGCCTTTTGGACTTATCCATGATAGAAGAATGCATGATGCTGTTACTTAGGGTGTAATTACGATGTGTGCTTATGACAGGAATGATTCACATGGAATTTGCATGCACACTAACATTACAAGAAAACGATTTCCTGATATTGATTGACATTCTAATTTGCAGCATTTGTTGCGTAGTAATATATGTAGCGTGCATAACACTCTCCTAGCCCTAGGGGAAGCAGAAGTACATAGACTTTCACGTTGACTTTTCAAGATTTAGTACTGTTTATGGACTCCATGCTTTTCTGTATATTCCGTGTATGTATACCGACATTTGATTCCATGCTGACAATTCTGAATTTCGCAACAGGAGAAATAAGAAGGTGTATGCCTGGACAGTGGATGACGCAGTATCCATGAAGAAAATGCTGCATGAGCATGTGGATGCTGTTGTTACTAGCAACCCAACTTCACTTCAGCAAATTATGCAGGACATGGAAACACAATGCTTTGAGGAAGGTTTCTCTTTGTCGCGATGAGGACTCTGACAATTTAAACCACTATCTTATAAAAGGTGAAAATCTCTCTCCAATTATTTCCGGGAGTCACATGAAATATAGATGTAGGTGGTGTGGGCAGTCTCAGGAAGAGCTCCGGCGTTTGCAACATCGGGCATAATAGAAGAGTGACCGACAAACTACCTCAAGCATGGTTTTACTGAGAGAACCGAAGTGTTGAGGAATATGTTTGGTTTGACTTGTCATCTTGCCCTTCATGCTTAATGTAGCTCGATTTTCCTACAGTTAAATGTTCAGTCTTGAAGTAACTCTCATATCAAATCTGTATTATTCTGGTCATACGCCTCATTTATATAGTTGATAATCAAAAAATTTAACCCATTGCCCCCTCCTACAATCGGACCACTTTGGTCGCCGAGTAGTTGGAATGGTTTCAAATCAAATTTGTATACTGCCTAAAATTTGGAGACAAATTGATGCCATTGGAAGTGCATGGACCGTCTGGCAAAATAACAAAGAAAGAAAAAGAAGTGCATGGACCAAATTGATACACATAGGGACCAATGAGTTGCCTTGTCGTTTGGGTAAATTGAATTTAACCCCCTCAACTACAATTTATTTTTATTTAACTTTGTTAATGTTTAAAACTCAACACTTAACACCCTTAAGCTACACGAATCTTACATGTCAAATATGGCAGCCACAAAAATCACAATTTACCCTCGTGCTCGTCAATCATGAGATTACTATGTTCTTTACACCTTAACCTTCACCTATAACCTCCCAAAACCACCGCGTCAAATTAAATCCAATTTTCATATTCCGACGTAAGCTATTCCAACTCCAATCACCTTCTATCTAGTCACAACTGTCCCCAATAGTTAACTTTTTTTTTGTTGTTCCCTCGTCAGTCTCTTCTAATTTTGAGAAATTACCCTTTGATAAGAACAAAATCGTAATTCGTCAATAAAATTTATTTATCATATTTATTTATCATGTCATGTTTTACTCACGTGACAAATCTCGTCCAGAATCCTAATGCTTTGCTAGCAAAAAAAACTTTATTGTCAATGTCATCACATTAAAATGCTTAAGGGGGCTTGAAATGTATGGGAGGGGACTACGGGTACAAAAGGTTTACGCATGGAAAATGTACAATAGTTTTCGGGGTTTATTTTTTGGTCTCACATGAATAATCTAAATCGTTAAATAATTTCAAAATAATTTTTTCTAAGTCTTTGCAGAAAATCAGCTCAATTGAATTAGTGTAACTGGTCGATCCAAAACTTCAAGTTTTCATTCATAATCCTATGAATGAAAACTTGGAGTGTTGGATTGCTTATGAATGAAAACTTGGCGTTTTGGATTGATCAGTTACACATATCCAATTGAGCTGATTTTTTGCAAGGCCTTAAGAAAAATTATATTATAAAATTATTTAACGGTTCAGATTATTCGTGTAGTATCCAAAATTAGGTTTCAAAAACCATTCTACATTTTATGTGCACTAAATAATCTGTACCTATGGGTTTCCTTCTCGAAATGTTTGAGTGAAAATCATGTCATAGAGAAGAACTTTAAAGGATAACATGCGTCGGTGGCGCGATAAACAACAACATCAAAAGCAAAGAAGAAAGAAGAACGAAGCCGCAATTGCTCCGCACAGTCTGCGACAAAGATCAAACACATTCTTCTTCTCCAATTCTGGAAATTTAAAGGATCCGAAAAGCCTCAATTGCTTTCTCACAGAAGAGAAGAGAAGTAATTACTGGATTAATCAAATCTCGGTAGCAGCAGCTCAGCAGCAGCCATCATTGCCGTCGATCCACCAGAAATTCTAAGAGTGGTCCCGCAACCATAATAAATTCGGAAATTTACACCGATACGAACCCAAATCCACATTTTTTTTTATAAGCTTATTTGCTCATAAACTACATCACGTAGAAATTCGTCGAATCCTCAGCTTTGTATCCCATCTGTGTGGTAACCGTCAACGATAATAATGTCGAATGTGTTCACGAGGATTGGACTTGGAATGGGTCCTTGGTTTCACAGAAAGATCGTTGATCCACTTCTCCAAATCCTCCGCAGGTACTCTACTCACTCCCTCTCTGCAAATGCTGCTTAGCTTGGAAAGTGACAAAAACCGTTCTTTTAAGTTGTGTTTTTGTATTTATTTGGTCATTCCCCTTTGACTTAGCTTATAGTAGATTTGTTCAAGATCCCGTATTACTTGAAAGGGTGCTAATAATTTTCTTCTTGTCTGTTTAAATAGGGGTGCAGAGCCGAAGCAATTGGCCTTCTCTGCTGCTCTTGGGATCAGTTTGGGAGTATTTCCTATATGTGGTATGTTGCAAACTTGCAGTTTTAGCATCTTTTGGATTTGTTGCTTTCAATTGGGAAAATGCTAAAACACTGCCCACCGGGCTGTAGATAATGTGTACAAAGTGTGTCGATATTCGAGACCTTGATAACTGTAAATGTGTGATAATATCAGTAAGATGTGTATTCAAATTATAACTTGTTTAGCATTATATGTATATTATCCTCCACCTAATGGTGGTGGTTAGCAAGAACCTTTTAATTGTAAGTTCTTTGGGTTGTACTTCAGAATTGTCTCTCCTACATTAAACACCTTACCAAAAAAAAAAAAGAACAAAAACACAAAATAAGACAAAACGAAGGGTTTGAATTGCTTGTACCAGAAGCAGTATACTTCTCTAGTAAATCATGAAATAATACAAGCATAGTGGTACTAAACTCGTGTATACACGCGAAAGATAATGTCAGTGATAGAATAGGAAAGTGCTATCTCTGACATCTTTGATATTGAGGAAATTCACTGGTATTCAAGTTGAAAGAGGATTAAACTGCATTAAAAAAGATTTACATGAATGGACTAATAAAGAAAGAGCTACAACACTAGGTGTTTTTTCCCAAAGAGTGGAGTAGCAAGCAGTTGTGATCTGATTAGTTGCAGTCTGCCTATGAATCAGTGGTTGAAGCAGCTAAAAGTATGTGATCAAGGACGCTTTGTTAGCTATTTTGCCATTTTGCAATCTGCATATGAATCAATTTTTGAAGCAGCTAGAAGTATGTACTCACGCACGCAGCCTTCAGGCCAACAATTAGCTGGTTTGCCAATCAGATTCAATTAATCGTAGTTTTCTAGAGAGCTACTTCCTCAAGGACCTATAAGACAAATAACTATTTTCACAAGGAGCCATCATGAAAAAGTATTTTTTTGATTCAAGAGGGTTAACAACGTGGACTTTATGGATATGTCCTTTCTTGACTTTGAAGTATTGGCAATAAATGGCACATTAATGTAAAATAGGTAGTACGATGAACTATATAATAGCGCTATATCAAACTTAAGGAGTATGTTAGTGCTAGGCTAGCATAGGTTGGCAACTCAACGGATTGTATGCGTAACATTAGGTAACAGCCAAACAACTACTTTGAGCAGAGAGTGTTTTACCTTTGAAGAGTTGGTGACCTCTGATGATAGGAGTCCTCCTGGGCATGGAGAATGCTTGGGAGAAGCTTCATTGGCATAGGGATAGCAGAAAGACAAAGGCAGGAGCTAGAGATGAAGCGGACTCAACAGGTCCAAGTTGTCCTCATTTTTTAATAGGGCAAGGCATTGGCCTAGTGGATCATTGCAAAGGTCTTGCGTACTGGGAAATGTTCCCATGCTCCTCGACCAGCCTTGACCCGCGGTAGAGACCAGTTTTGAATGACAAACCTTCACCTATGGTATACCGATGTGAAATATCTAATCAATTCCGTAAAAAAACAGCTTCCAAGCTTGGCCACCCAACTTAAACTGTGGGCTCCATTCAACACACGGTTATTGATCATGCCAAATTGTTTATAAACATATCTGGTTTGGAGGCCTGATTAGATTTTCCCCAGCACTTCATCTGGAGTTGGCGTTGACATGTTAGTTGGCTTCGTGACCATGTACATACAAGTTACAACACTCCCTAATCGCCTTCTCAAGAGCTCATCCAACATTGTGAGTGTTAATGAGCTTGAGATATCTTTCACACTCATTGAAACGAACTTACTCTTTGGAGTCTTCTGGTTATTGTCCTAGTGAGAGGTATGATTTCTCATCTGTGTTAGTTTGTATAGATATGTTGGCCATCTCAAGCCACACTTTGGTCTCACTTAGGGATGTCCTAGATTCTTGTGACTGAGCTTATTCAAGGTTTAACTGTTAGGTTGAGATTGGCGGTTGATGGTTGTTGGTCTTGGGGTTATGACTTGTTTGTGGGATAAGTTCAAACACCTTTGTGGATGTTTAAGGTTTCTGGGTGAACCTAGTGCAATCCCTTTTTGTTGATTAGTGGAGAATTTTGGCAGCCTGTATTGGGAGTGATGCAGGCAGTTTGGTATTGCTGAAGCAGTATGAATCATTGTGTTCGTCTTGCCTTTGTAGTTGAGCTTAATCTTGTTTGGTTAAATTGAACGAATGCTTCTCGAGATGAATACGTAATTGATGTATTGTATGCTGGTTGAGCGTCAAGGTCAATTGTAAGGGTAATTGAGTTTCTTAGTATTCAACACTTGTTATGTTACATGGACTCGGGTGTGAGTGGGAGTCCAAGCGTCGGACCTTCCTAAACTTAAATCTTAGGATACTGGGATATGTGTCCCGTAATTGGGTGTGGGTACGGGGACACGTTGTGAACACTTGTTTGTAGTATATATAATGGATAACTTTTTTTATTATGTATCGTAAATTATATTAAAAATGTATTTAAACGAGGAGGAAAAAAAAATATGTTTTTGCTATTTCATGTCCATGTGAAAGACTAGAAATATCGCTTTTCTTGATATTCTTTTTCTGTAAAGATCATGACAATAGAGGATCCGAGTGTCCAAAATAGATACACATTTCGGCCACATCGACACGGGTACTTCAGCCAAAATGAAGGATCCATGTAACATGGAATACAGCCCCCCCCCCCCTCTCCTCGACACTTCCATTTTTTACAAGTTCCTTGGACAAAGTCTATAAAGCAGAATTTGATTTCGTCACAAACTTCTATAGGACTTGATGGTCCTTGAGAAGAAAAAGTAGAACTCCATTCTTTCCCCTGTTTCTATATGTATCTTCAAATTCACCGATAGTATACTTCCATTATTCAATGGGAGACTCGGATCCTTGTTGGTGGTCCATAATTTGTCATCCCATGTTACCTATGTTCTTCAGTTTCACAGCATTCTTACACATTGTTATCCCCTTCCCCTTCCCCGCAGTTTTACCTTGTATTGAGGACATTGAATGGAGGATCAAATTGGGGTGAGATTAGCTGAATGCAGAAGCATGGCCCTGATCAACAAATACAAAGGGCTAAGAGTATAAGGCATATTTCCTTTTTCTCTTTTTTCCGAGTAAGGGGTTGAATACAAGAAAAAGGCATAAATTTTATTTTGATAAAGCAATGGTCAGAAGCATGGCCTCGATCAGATTAGAGCATCTTCTATCAGTCTCTAAAACTCTATTTTAGAGACTGGAGGTGACATATCAAGGGAAGATTTTTTAATTTAACCCTTGTTTTCTTTAACTTGTTGAGGAACCTATCGTCCTTTTTAGAGATTTAGAGACCAAAAAAGATGTGTGAGTCTGTATATTAGGATACCCAAAAGTAAATTTAGAGACCAAATCTCTAAAAATGAGGATGGGTCCCACCATAAAGTTCAAAAAATTGAGGGAAAGAGAGGTTAAATTACAAAATCTTTCTTCAATATAGCACATTCGGTCTCTAAAATAAAGTTTTAAAGGTTGATAGGAGTTAGTATTGTACATTAAGAACCATAACTTGATTGCGGTACTAGTTGAGCGAAAGGGATTCAGATAGTGAGAGATTCTCTTATTTTTAACCATTTAACAGAAAAAAGAATGCACTCATGCAGGGAATTGGAGTCATTTACAGAGTGTAATGGACCTTGACTTTTGAGAGGGACTGTTATGTTTAACTATTTGTGATGCTGCCACATCTATACTTTAACAGAAGTGGATGAAATTAGTAATGGATGTGGATGGAATTTGTAATGGATTTCGTTGTTGAGTTTAACCTTCTAATTGACTGAAAGGAGGAACTATAATAGATTTGAGTGGGGAAGGTAAACGGTAGACCTCCGCAAGTTTCTTATGCTCTTCATATTTTGTGACTTTTTGCATAGTTGTTCTTGTCTTTCTTTCTTTTTTGAAGTTGGCAACCTCGAATTAGTCAACCTGTTTGCATGAGCCCCGTCACTGATTGTCCTTGCAGTGGGAAAGATTGTAAATGATTTTGGTTTTATTCATCTTTCGTCAATATTAGCAAGTACTCTGTAAATGAAACAAAGTGCTTATTTCAAAGTCTGTACTTTTTAAAAGTAAAATCAGAGCAGAGCCTTCTGTGTGATGATGGTGCATCCTGTTTGATTTCCTGGACACTGTTTATTATGTGTAGATGAATGATGTGACTTTGCACAAGAAAATACCTGACATTTGTTATATTTTGATGCGTACAAGTGTGTAATGTACATTACTTTGATTCCCTTTGGATGACCACCTTCATATTGATGTAATTTTCTCTGTAACAGGGGTCACTGTCTTTCTGTGTGCGATGGCTATTGCAGTGCTTGGATCTCGTTGCCATGCTCCAACTGTGATGCTTGCTAATTTTATTGCTACTCCTATAGAATTAAGGTAAAATCTGTTTTTGTGTATTAGAACTTTTAAGTCACTATTCCATAGGCACCTAAGAATAGCTAAAGATGGTCTCTATCTCCCTCGATTCTCTGGATTGAAGTGGCACTCGTTTCTCTCTCGTATCAGTTTCTACCACATTTACAAATGCTGTATTATTCCTAGTTGTACCAATCTGTATATGAAGAGGAAGGTGAGCTGTCACAACAGAGTGAAAATGATACATATCAAATAAGGCGCTTGTCCAATGTGCTTGCTACCTGTATATAATTCTGGCTACAACATATAAACTACATTCCTGTCATATCTTCTTATAGACACTTAGTTTAGCAACTTATGAATTTTTTTATGATATTCTTCTGTTGAGCTGATTGTTACAGGCATATTCTGCTACATGCAAAAATATCAACATAATCATTGCCCTGGGTTTGTATTACTTTGTAGTCTGGTGGTCCCCTTCTTACGTCTCGGTGAAGTTATTTCTGGTGGACCTCATTTTCCATTGACCTCTGATGCTTTAAAGAAGGTGCTGACTGGTCAAGCTTCACAGGAAATCCTATATAGCATTTTGAATGCGGTATGTTCTCAGAAGAACTTTTTAAGCACAAGTGGTTCTGTCTCTGTGTGTGTGTGTGTGTGTGTGAGAGAGAGAGAGAGAGAGAGAGAGAGAGAGAGAGATGTTGATGAAGGTGGTTCTTCCTCTTGTCAATTTATATTCTTACAAGCCAGAAACGGGGGATACACAATGTGGTATGGGTTTCCACAATGTGGCAAATGGGTTTCCCTAATTAGTAAAAGCAACGGTAATTTTCTAGTTGACTAAACAAACTGGTGGAAGCACTCCTTGAAACCATTTATTGGGAGTCACTTTTACAGGTCATTCAATTAAAACTGTTAGGACAGCCATCTATTAAAATCATTTGATTGGGTTCAGTTTTTTGTAGCCATTTAAGAAATCCATTGAAATTTCAACCATGGCTAGCTCCGGCGCTCGACATAATCCTTTTGACCAGATGCCAAATTTTAGGGAGAATTTTATTTTGGAGAGATTCGGGCCTGTTATGCAGTAGGAACCATGGTAAGCTTCAGTGGTGGATAGTAAAGATATTTTCAGCTCTTCTATGCTACCCTTCTCTTTTTGGCGTGGACCATTTCACTTTTGCATAGCAGATTTTTGGTACCCTTTCATAAGGCAAGAGGCTCCTACTTGTTTTGATTCCAAGTAGAGAACAGTTCATTATAAGCAGCACCACTTGATTGCACGACTTCTTTTGGCTTTTGATTTGCTTTCCAAGCAATTTATTGAAATTTGTACACCAAAGAACATGGATATGCATCTTTTAGTTGGAAAGACTGAGGGATAGCCTTTCAGAATTAACATACAATTCCCAAAGTACCTGGAAGTTTTTCTTTTGCTTGCTTTCTGCTTGATTTTCTCAAGCTTGTTCTTAATAAAATTTTACTTGACAATTTTTGCAGTTGTTGGGTTGGCTTGTTGCAGCACCCTTTATCTTAGGTGTGCTGCATATATTGCTTTTGCCGTGCTGCAAGATCCTTGTTCGCAAGTTTAGCACTGCTTCATCAAGTCCCAAAAAGCCACTTAGTGCCCAAACTGTTCGCAAGTTGAGCCCTTCTCCATCAAGCCCAAACAAGATACTAAGTTCTCACATGGAAGTGAGGCTTAAGGTAAGGGATGTTTGATCAACTTGCGATAACCCGTCATGCGGTGGTTTGGTAGCTCCTCTGATTTGCTCCTACACAAGGCTGATTGTGTACATGGAACTTGAATTGTTAGATTCTGTGGGTAGCATTTGAGCTTCAACCCAGAAAATGATTGATTTTTCCTCGGATGACGCATGTTTGTAGTTGCCAAAGCTGTTATATAGATTAGTGTGTGATTATCATGCGAAGATTTTCTGTACTAACGATACATACCTGTTCCAGTGCGTATTGGCTTCAAACTTTGAAATGGAGACTTGGGGCATTTCCTTGAAATATTTTTCTCCCTTGTTGATCTTTTCATGTGATGCTCAGATGAGGAGAAATGGAGTTATCATGATCCCATTTTGACAAGCATAACCGCTTATTAAAAGGTCTCACACAAAAAGTTAGATTCTCAATGACATTTCAAGCCTTTTTGTAGGATTTTGGTGGGAAATATTGAGCCAAGCTAGCTAATTTGCACACTAATGAGATTTTGAGTGACTAGCCAACCTCTTCATTGGAGGGGGTCACGATTAGCCGATGATCTACTAGAACATATTAAGTGGATTTCCATAACTATTCTATGATCTAAGACCTCTTTCTAGGTTTTGGTATCTTCTTTCCTTTGGTCATGACTATCAAGTTGATCGGACGAAAACCGATCTTGGAACCATGGTTGGTTCCACACCTATCATTATTTGTGTTGCCTGCTTTAATTTCGAGATTAATTGACACACATGAACTTGTTTTTGTTGTTGTAGTATTTTGGTCGGCAAAGACGAGATTTATATAAGAAAAATGCTTACGACACAATGGGGATGACAAGAAGCCAACCATAGGAGATTCATGAGAATAAAGGGTATGATAGTAGGATTTGTTGAAGTTAATTTAGCTCTTGTACTTTAACTGGTGAAATGTGTTGGGTGATTCCTTGAGGTATAAAGGTTGCCTAAGAAGAGGGTCGACACGCCATGGAGTGTGCTAAGACTCGAGCAGTTAAATCACACATGGAATCATGAAAATACTCCACCAGTGTAACATAGCTTCCGAATGCAGGAACATGCGAACAGTAATATCGTCACTACATATGAGTAAACATCTATTATGAATTCATCACGGCAAATTTCACGAACGAATTGTCGGTAGCTTCAGTTAACGATACGCAAGGGTGAAAACAGAGTATCGCTTGTACCGAAAAGAAGAAGAAAAGAAAACAGAGTATCGTTTAGAAGGACGATCAATTTGACTCTTGAAGAACAAATTCAGTCTCAGCAAATAAAAGCAAATCAGTAGTATCTAAGTTACTCAGCCACATAATAATCATAACAGCAGTAGATTTCCATTCTCAATCCACATGGATATTGGAGAATGAGTCTTCTTCTAAGTAGCATCGATCCTTAGTTACAATCCAGAGTTCAAACCATAGATAGGCCTTATACATATAAGAGAGTATGAGTTCCATCTCAAAGTAAAGTTTAGGAGAGAGAGAGAGAGAGAGAGAGAGAGAGAGAGAGAGAGGATCACCTGAGTCCTAACCATGGTTGATGTGGGGGTTAGAGAAGATGAAGCCAAGAGTCCCAAAATATATCCCTTGGATTACCTCCTTATGCAAATGGAGCTCCATAGCCATTAATGGAGCTCTTAAAAAATATGGTAAAAGCTAAATGCAAGAAAGCTAAGACTACCCATCCTATAATTCTACTTCAAGTGAGGCTAAAACTCCCAAAAGTTTAGCCCACAATGAATTTACAATTGACAGTACAACTAGCTAACTGCTTCCCTTACCCTGAGGGAAGATGGGTTGATTAGCAAGTTAGACACAGATTATGTGATGTTTAAAAAGAGTGAAATCGGTAAAGCTTTTAAATAGACATTACCAGTCACAGTTCAAAAATCCTAAGACTAGGGTTAATGTCGAAGAAACTGAAAAAAGAAAGAAAAAAGAGAGGAAAGGATTGGGCATTTCCCATGCCCTCTCCATGATATATACTAAAACTGACTCTACATCAAGAGGAGGTTACCTAAAGTTGGAGGGAAGGACAAGACATTTCAAAACCAACATTTTGTGAAGTTGAGAAGGACTTGTCGTTCTTTTCTTGTTGAATTTACATTATTGACCAGTGAGCCTTTTCCAGGGGCTAACCTTTTGAAATTGTGTCTCCTTTGATTTGATTAGCCTTTTCCAGAGGCCAAAGTAAGAGAGGTATATTACACGAGACCAACTTAGCTTTTGTTTTGACACAGCTTGAAATTGGTCACAACAACATGCACATGCACATGCTTTTGGGGTCTCTTGTAGGAAGCCTTTTCCTTGACAAGAGAAGCAATGTGGAAAGGGATAAAAACTTTTCCAAACATTTTTGCTCCTATGAGGAGCTTCCATGTGAGGGAATGCACAAATGTGGACCTCCATGCGAGAGAGAGAGAGAGGGGGAGAGAGAGAACCATGGTTAGGCCAAAGGTTTTTTGAGATCCTTGTGAAGGAGCAAGCTATATAGATAGCATGATGAGATGATGAAGAAGTAGGCTGCAGAAGGGCTCAACTGAGTTGTAGTGAATCTCTTAACGATGAGGAATGGGCGGTGCGTGGAGAGCCATGGTCACGCCTGTGGCACAGCAAAACAGACTGTCAAAGATGTTAGTTACTTCATTAGTTGTAACACAAGATATTCCAGAATGCTATTTTACAGTTATTATGGGTTAGAAACTTAGAACGAACTTATAAAATTGGAATATCAAGTGGTGGCAAATTATGAAGCTTTTTAGTCTAGATTTCTGTCTTTATATTACCACAATTAATCAGCATTTTGATATATCAATTAGAAGGAAGAGGATATTTAATGTTTTGAGGTATAAATTTCTCAGTATTCCTCATTGCTTGTAAGTTGTAATAGAGCTGTTCATTCTGCAAGCAAGTTTTCACCATGGACACACAAGATAATTGGAGGGGCTATTTTACTTGCTGCTGCTGCTGAAACTAGTATGACTTCAGCTTTCAGTTCATTTGAGTTTATTCTATTAATCGAACCTCCTTGCAAATAAAAGCAAGCAAGGTATTTAATTTATTTACCTGATTGCATGGGAGTAGTGGATGCAAGAGACATGGGAGCAGCAGCAGCAGCATAGTGATGTGGGTATCCCCCAGTGGAGTTGATGGCAGAATACTGGAAGAGGTGGTGGTGGCCGTGGTGATGCTGCTGTGGATACTGGACACCGCCGTACCCCTGCCCAGCTGCGGTATTCCCAGCAGCTTCGCCAAAGTAATTCAGATATGGGTAGAAGGCAGCGGCGGCGGCTGCTGCTGCTGCTGCACTTGTCATCATCCCACCAGCCCCACCACCGTAAACCGGATATTGGGAGGCTGCTCCTCCATACACACTATAGTAACTCTGTACCAAAGAAAAGAAAAAGAAAGGAAATAAAGATTCTTTTCTCAATACGTTCCATGCACTAATAATTTGAGCTAATTAATTAATGTGAGAAAAGTAATTTCACCAAACAGTGAAACAAACATCAAACCCTAAATTAGTTAAAAAGATTTATTTTTTTAAAAAAAACTGAATGAATTAAATGGTGACAAAAAGGAATTGATTTCTCAAATGTTTTCCTTTTCCTTGACAATAGGTCTACAAACACGCACGCAAACAAAGTTTAAATGATGGGACTATTTATTTTATTTCAATTTTTTTTAGAAAAAAAAAAGTGGAATGTCAGTAGGTTATTTTATGTTAAATTCAAGGGTGTCCCTAACGAGAAATTTCGCCCTTAATAATCCAGAGGTATGATCACTAGTCAGAGCCCACGTTGTTCCTCTTCAACCTTGTCCGGAACAAATTTGGCTTTGTGAAAAAAAAATATGCTCCCTCCATCCCAAAATGAGAGTTCTTTTTGGGACTGTGTGTCATTTTCAAGGGCTTATATCTTTTAATTTATACTAATTTTTTTATGATTTTATAATATAATTAATTAAGATCTATAATACATATTTTTTGAAGTTCACATTAAAATATATAAGCCATTAAAAATAACACACAGTCATAAAAGAGACTATCATTTTGGGATAGATAGAGTACATTTGTAATTTTACCGAATATTATTGAATTTACTATTCCCAGATCTATGATTCTTTTAATAAGACAGCAAGTTTGAGTGGATAAAAGGGACAATAAGCCTGCATTTACCCCGAGGGATCGTTGGTTTAGTTGATGAGTTTGTTATTTATCCAATTGATTAAAATTTGATTCTTCCAATCAAGCCACAATAAACTAATTCATTTGTTACATCTCTTAGGGTCTCTCCAATCAAACTCTAAACCTCCAAAATAGAAATCGAATGTGACATATTGAGGGAACATTTTGTAATTTACCTCATTTATTCTTTAGCTTTTTGTACTTTACAGGGGGACCCATTGTAATTTTTAGAGATTTGAGTCTCTAAAATTTACAATAGGTCCCTCCATAAAGTACAAAAATTTAAAAAAAAAAAGAGGAAAATCACAAAATCTTTCATCGATATGTCACATTCGATCTCTATTTTAAAAGTTTAGAGCTTGATTGAAGATGCCCTTAATCACGGCATAAATCACTTTAGTAAAAATATAAAGTATAAGCTGACCAAAACAGTTGAAAAAAAAAAGGTGATAATACAAAAAGCCAGAGCATTTGGAATGAAAAATGTTGCTAAAAGGAAAAAGACAAGGCAAGGACAACTGTAAATTTTGTCACCTGACCTGACCTGACCTTCACATCTTTGGAATAGCATATGGGTGGGTTGAGTGGTTCTGAAGTTACAGACTGGAAGTTACAGTAAAAACCAAAAAAGGAAAAAACCGTTGGAAGGAATATTATTATTATTTTATTCGGGAATAAAAGACTTGAGTCCAAACATTTTTGTACTTACTTCTAGGTGAAAACTGCTCTTTCCCATACAGTTTTACTTTGACTGAAAATACTCCTATTAAGGTAATCCCTCATACCAACTTTGTAGCAATTTTTTTAAAAAAAAAAAAAAAGGGAAAAGATACCAAGAAAAAAAACATGAAACTGCACCCGATGGCTAAGATGCTGAGATCCGTCTGGTGCAGTTTTATATTTTTTTTCTTGGTATCTTTTCCTGTACTGTATTGCCCTTCCAAAAAAAAAAAGGACACTTGTATAATTAACAGATGTTTTGACTAAAAAAATAAAAATAATTGAGCCGATTTTTATTTTTTTATTTTGTCATCTTTAAGACTTTAACTACCCATGTCTTATTTCGGATTGATTTGGTGATGATTCATGTATCATTCCATTAGAAGAGAATCAAAATTAATTAGACCTTAGTTGATCATTTTTACACCCAATTACAACAGATTTTCGGAAAGACAATTTCCAATTCTTTTGGATGGCATTACTCAACAAATTTCTGTATTAAATTTCGTTAATTTGTGAGGTTTTCAAGAAAATGCAATGGCAGAGCTGTATTGGGGCAGTTCTTATAATCTACGAATATAAAAAAAAATCTTAATATCTAATTTCATATATAAGTGATATTATCAGTGCAACAACTTCTTATAATCTTAGTCATTTTGAATTGATTTAACTATAAACAACTTTTCACATTCTCTTTTCTCAATTTCTTTCATAAAATGAAAAAATAAACATGTGAGTATTGTTGGAGCTTAAAAATATAGAACAAACTAATTTGTATACTTCTCTACTCTAATCCTCTTTATTAAAGACCGTGCAATTTTGACCTAAAAAAAGTACTCACATAGTTTTTTTGCACCGTTCAAAAGATTTCGGTGAGTGCTCTCGGACATTGTAAAAAGTTTCGAAAAAATATAATCGGAAACACATTTTTATTAAAGTCAAAACGACATGAATTTTTGTGTGGAGCATTTAAAATGGGACTGAGGGAGTATCATCTAAGTCGGTCCCTCTCGAGCCATAATTCTGGCTCCGACACTGAGAAAATTTACACTTAATATGATTCCCTACATTTGCGTCAATGCCGCCATTTTTAGGTGAGCAATGCAAGCATGCATTAGTAAACAACTAGCAGTAACGCTATGGTGACCCTTCTGAGTACTCTATTTTGGATACTATATGATGTGTCACCATTGCATTACCAATACAGTGGTGATATGATACCCAAAATGTCAGTACCCAGACGTAGTCGCCAAAGCATTACTGAACAAACAAGACATAGTCGCCAAAGCATTACTGAACAAATAGACTAGTTGACACCCCATATGATACTGAAAAGTAAGTACTGTAAATTCAAGGGGAGACAATTAAGGGTTTAGAGTACAAACCGCAGGATATGTGTAGTCTGGTGAATACGGAGAGTACCTGAAAATTGGGTTCAGATAAGAGGGACAACAACGTCAATGTCAGCTACAGCTCATAATCCTTGCTATTGACGCACATGAAATATGTATCCCTGCACTTTCTCTGGTAAAAACGATCTTTCAAGGATGCATGAATTTGTGTTTGCTTTTTAGTTTAGTGTTTTTTTTTTTTTTTTTGGTTCTACAATTGATAGGATGGAAATTAATAAAAGAAGGAATAAAATTAAATGCACCTCATCCCAATGAGAAATCTTGGTCTGATAAACAATGGTGCAAGGAATTTCTCGTTTGCATGATTGTGTGCTGTGTATGCATCGACCACAACTATTAACCCCCCAAGCACTTAATTATTAACTACCAACTCATCTAAAAACTTAAACTGTTAGAGAGAGATAACTTTATTTTATATTCTCAACACGCCTCCTCATGTATAGTCAAACCATCCTCTATAAACAAGCTAAACACGTGCAAATATTTAATAATTGGGTAGACGGTGAATTCAAACACATGATTTGTTGTCTGCTCTGATACCATATTAAATTGCTAACCACTAACTCATTTAAAAACTTAAGCCGTTAGAGAGAGAAATAATTTTATTATTTATAGAGAGAGAGAGAGAGAGAGAGAGAGAGAGAGAGAGAGAGTGGAGTGATAATGTTGAATGATGAGGAAGAGGTGTGGTGGGTGGAGGTGGATGAGGAAGGCGTGAATGAGGTGGACTGCGCATGAGTTGGCAATGCACATGGATGCACAACACAAATATTGCTACGACAAACCTCCCATGTATGGAGACACAACAACAACCAAATATAATACTAATGATTAGCACTCCAATTAAGTGTAAAAAAAATAAATTAAGGTGGTAAAGTAAATTAGTTAAGTACCCACCCGTAGAGATTACTATAAGGTATGCCTTGTTGGATGGCATAATGAGGGAAAGTTGTTGCTGCTCCTGAAACTGGAAAAGCAGCTGTTCCCCCAAGTACTCCACCACCTCCAAATCCTCCTCCTCCTCCTCCTGTCTGATAACCACCGCTCATCACCCTAATACTCCTCCCTCCACCACCACCAGCACCTCCTCCTCCTGTTCATCCAATATTCCCATTTCCCAAAAACATATCAAATTTCATGATATTTACAAAGAAACAGCAAATCTACACATTAACATGTAATGCAAGGCCTTCCAATTACAGTAGATTAGTACGCGAAGAAATTAAAAAGGAGTAAAAGATAAGCTTAATGTGAATTAGTATTACTGATCATTAGGTAAGGAGAAGATTAACATGCTCAAGTATTTGTCAAAATTATTTGTATCACAAAGAAACAGCAAATGTACCCATTAACATGCAAGGCCTTCCATTTATAGATTAGTACACCAAAATAATCTTGATGTGAAGTATTTGTCAAAATTATTTGTATTACAAAAAAAAAAAAAAAAAAAGAATTATTTGTATAACAGGGTGGAATTATGAGCTGTCATGCTTTTGGAAAAACAGCTTCTGGTTATTGTATCTGGCTAGCATGATGATCGGGTACGTACCCAGCTAGATCTTGAATGTGGTTTGCTCAATCAAACGGATCAAATAAATCCTTACATAATTTCGCATTACTTGACTACTACTGCCACAGGAAAAAGAAAAAGCAAATCTGCAAAGATTCATATCATATGTAAACTTTTTCGCAGATCTCAAAGCAGTTCTTGGGATAAGGCCTTAACAAATTAACAACACGAATAACATAATGAAAGATTAAGAATTAGTAGATGATAATTAAAGAAGAAAGAATAAATGTAGATACCATGTTTAGGGGTAGAAGGCTTAGATCTTTGAACACCCAAGGAAGCAAGATTGCAATTGGCCCTCCTTCCATCAATCACTGGAGCTGCATCTACACAAGCTCTCATCGCCGCTTCTGCTTCACGAAATGTCACCTATTTTGGGCCCCAAAAACAAAAAATTTAATAAAAAAGAAATTTTAATTAATTAAGCACAAGAACTTTCATTTTCTTCAAGATCTAGTAGGGGAAAGTTCATGATAATTGACATCGAATAATAGAAGAATCAATGCCAAGATAATTTTTAAAATTTCCTTGAAAAATAAAGAAAAAGAAAAATTGAGAGCAGTAAAGGAAGCATTAGCATACAAAGCCATAGCCTTTGGATCTCCCAGTGGATTTATCAGTGATGACAACAGCCTCCAAGATATCACCAAACTGTTCAAAGTACTTCTTCATAGTCTCCTTGTGCGTCTCCCACGCCAATCCTCCTACAAACACTTTTGTGTACGTCGTGTCTCCAAACTGCCCCCCTCCTCCTCCTCCTCCTGACGGCGCCGTCGTCGTGGTCGTCATGTTGATATTGTTGTTGTTGCTGCTGTTGTTAGCCGCTGCTGCTACTGCCACCGCACCACCACCGCTGTTCATCTTTTCTCTATCCTTTAATTTGTCGCCTCCTCCGATCTACAACAGCTGTAAATGGTACGTGATGATGATGATGAGTACTAGCTACCTAGATCTATATGAAAATTCTGAATATATACTGTGAGAGAGAAGAAATGGAGGCCAACTGGGCAAGATATGGGAGTTGAATTAGTATGTTGGGAGGAGAAGGTGGTGGTGGTGATTGGTGATCAGACGATTAGGTCAGAGATCCAGCGAGGGAAAACCAAAAAAAAAAGAAGAGAGAGAGAGAGAGAGAAATGGGAGGGAAGAGAAAGCAAAAGTGTAGAAGAAAAAAAGAGGGAACACAGTTTAATAATAATACGGACAGACGCATGAATTATGTACATCATTGGGTCCCACCCAACCCACTTTACAACCCACTCGCAATCACAACTTTCACGATCTTTTTTCGCGCGTGGATATTACTAACCCGATACTTTCCCATCAAGGCATCACAACAATTATTAAAATAGCCCCAATATAACGTTTACTTTCGTCAGGGCTGTCCAGCGGACCATTCGATCCGCTTAATCTCTCCAATTCGATCCGTCTGTTAACTCATCCGTGCATAATCGGTTCGGTTTCGGATCGAGAATTTCTGGCGATTTTGGATTAGGTTCGGATCGGATCCGCTCAATCCGCCCAATAATCCTTCTTTAATCTGTCAAATCCGCACGATCAGATCCGTAACCGATCCGATCCATCCGTATGTCACCTACAGATGGTTTCGGATCTTAAAAACCATAATCCGCTCTGAGTGGTTCGGTTCGGATCAGGATCCGATCCGTGGACACCCCTAATTTTCGTAACTCGGATCAAGGGCAGAACTACCAAGGCCACATCCCACATTCCACTAACTCGAAAAAAAAATAAAAACTAGCTTATTCTTAAAATCGAGACAGTCACTCTCTCACAATACATCATATAAAAAGCCATGAAAAGTCAAAAAACTAAAAAACTCTCTTAGTGGAACACCCCATAAGTGTGTCTGGTGGTGGGGGTCATCTTCGGATCCCAATCTTCTATCAATGCATATAGTTTTCAAATTATTATGTATGATTAATCTTTAAATATGTATACTTCTTGGGTATTAAATATTTTTCCATTTGAAAAGTAATTGTTTTGTCCATAAAACGAAAACTCAAATAAATATAATATCAAAGAGCACTTTTAATTTTAGAAAACAAGTTTGCATTTGTTTAAATCAAAGCATATCTTTTATATTTTCTCGGTTTGACGGATTGAACATTGTTTTTTTTTTTTTGGACCGTAGCTATATATTTGATTATTTAGGGTTACACCTCCAAATTCAAATCCTTGTTCCACCACTGACTCGGGTATCCTGGCTAGTTACTCGCACCTTGACGATTTTTGGGCGATCGACTAATTTCACAGTTCATTATCAATTGGTTCAATTGTAGTCAAAACAAAAGTCCCGTATAAATCGGCATTAAAAAGATTTACTAATAGCTCACGAGAGGTTTCGAATCGAAATCATAATAATAGATTAATAGTAAACCCGCAAACCCTTAGTTTTAAAAACTAACAATATCCCAATGGTTAACAAATGCAACTTCTCGTTTACGCGGGGGTTTAGTGAGAGTGGGATTCCAATGATTGAAAGGCAGTAGTATTATTATGTCGGCTGCTGCTGTTACCCTCTTTATCGTTTTAAAAGAGGTTGGTTAGTTATCAGGCAGAGTTTTTGGTGATATTTACGTCACTTACCTTACAGCGTTGGAAAGCCCTAGTGGGCAGAAACGGAAACGGATCCTCAAAACGGAGGGAAAAAAGTCTGCAGTCAGTCAACCTTCAAATTAATACTATATGCTTTTTGTGTTTTGAGAATTTTTCTTTTCTTTTCTTTTGGGCGGTTTTGTATTTTTTTTAGTTACGTCTGGAGTTAGCCTTGTTTGTTCGAACATGAGGGGACAGTCCTAAACCAGCAGCGCATACAAAGTTCTAGCATCTCCTATATACTACTCCATCTGTCCGGATTTGTTGATCCACAAACATACTTTTTCAAATCCGAAAATATTTATCCATTTGTAAAAGTTAAAGAGTAAAGTATGGAGAAAGTACACAAAAAGTGATGGAAAAAGAGTAATGGAAAAAAAATTGGAATCCCCAAAGTGGACCAACAAATCCGGACGGAGGGAGTACATCCCATCTAACATGGTAGGTAACCACCAAAAATATGCAACGTTATTTCTCTTGGTACTTTGGCATGGAGCACGAAGCGTGCGCGTGTTGGGGCGTGACGTGGAGTTCGAATTGAAGAGGGAATGACATGTGTTTGTCGCCGGACAAGGAAAGGCAATGTGCTTGTAACCGGATTAGTGGTAGCGCATCTTTTAGATAATTGCCGAGAATATGACTGAAGTATTTGTAAAGTTCAGCTTAGCTCGTCACGCAAATCTTTATTGTATTTGCTATCCTTCTTGTTAAATTTTCCCGTTGGGCATCAAACATAAGCAAAATAGACAAGTAGCCTTACATTCTTACAAAATAAAGAGCATGGTTTGTTGTCATTTTTTTGCATTTTGATTTTTGCATTTTTGGTGTTTGTTCCTCCCTCCCAAGGCATAACCAATTTTCACGAAATGCACTCTTTAATTTGGGTGACACTTGACAGAAAGCAAAATGTAAAAGTAGGGGGAGAGGAATTTTTTAACTTCTCATTCTTCAATTTCTTATATTGGTTTACATAAAATACCTATGGAATGTATATACTCTACACATATTTCTCAAACGGTATAAAAAAAAATAAAATACAAAAAGTAAAAAAATAAGTTCTCAAACATCCCGAAAATACAATTATTTAATGTGAACCAAGTTGATATTTTTTGTAGATATTCTCCTCTAAATATGAGTCTTTCGAGATGAACAATTCTGATCACAATTGCTATCAAACCTAGAATGGGAACGTAACCGGGGGCCTGTACAGCGAGCTTGCTCATTACACATTTGTAGTGAGCAATTACAATCGTTTGTTTAGAAATTAATGGTCCAGATTATCTTACATAAAATATGCCCTTTGCGAAAATGTGAGATGCCCAAGTTTTCTCTATTTTCTATGAAGTGATTTGAAAGGAATTCCATATGCTGTACTAGGATCCAATGGCAACTAATTAATTAAGAAATATAAGGTTATAAAAGCTAATTAAGATTTGCATTGAATGATTGATACTCTAAAACAATTATTAATTCTCCATGAGTGCACTAATAACTAATATTCTCTTTCTTTGGGGTTTCTCCTCGCATGTCGTACTAACATTCTCTTAATTTTTTGCGCATTTCTTAGCCGGATGCTCTTCATTTTCAGAACTGGAATAGAGATTTTCTTTTAATGGATGATAAAAATAAAAAATAAAAAATAAAGCAGCCACATGTAATTAAAAAAATTACGTAATGGGGAGCATTAGTTAACAATAAAGTACATATTCTGCAAACATTTTGAAATCCACCTAATTACTGATCTTTAGTTTTAATTTTCTTTTTTAACTGAATTAGTTTTTTAATTGATGGGTCTTGCTAAGTTGCACCCAATAGATGCGGGATAATTTGTATATTGTTTATAATGATAAAATAGTTCGGATATCAATGCACATTTCACGAATATCAATACATATTTTCCAAATATCTATGCATTTTTTACTTATTTACATTACACATCTTACGGATATTAATACACATTTGGACTGAGGTTAGCATTTTCCTTAATTTATTGTGTTTAATATGGTAGTTGCATCTTAATGGTGATACTTATTATCATGCGTAGTAGTTAGCATTAGCTAGATTGTAATCCCAAGTTTCTGTGTCATTTTTACTCAGTGAAAGAGACGCTTGAACAACTATTCTGCCTTACCCTAAAACATAAACTACTCTCATTAATAAACCTAACGGGTTAACGTGGTGGTCAAGACCTGATACTTAAGGGTTTGTTTCTTCCTAAAGTTTAAAATCGATCTTACGTGCTATCAACTCCTTTAAAGTCAATTCACACGAAGCTTTAATCTGAGTTTAATTAAAATTCCTACAAATTACTCCCTCCGTCCCATTTTCATAGTCCAGTATTCCTTTTTGGGACGTCCCAAAATGTTAGTCCACTTTCCAAAATAAGCAATAGAAAGTTAATGAAGTTACATAATTACCATTTTGTTTGAATTAAAGTACTACTACTTCATCAATCAAATCACCTTTTTGAGAGGGCATAAATGGAAAATTGAACACTTTTTGGTGTAATCATTGTGTCCCTTTAAAAAGTTGGAATCCCCAAGTGGGACTATGAAAATGGGACGGAGGGAGTAATTGACAGTAGGATTGCATCCTCAAAATTAGTCACGATGTACGAAAGCTGACCCGAATACATGAATCATAAAAAAAAACACGCTCGTAACAACCATAATTCATGACAGAAGGGTGCGAGATCCATCGGAAGTTAATATAATTATTTATGTGCATTCACAAATCACAACTAACTATTATTACAACAACAAACAAATTAATTGTTTCTCCTTAATTATCCAAGTCGTACGTTGGGCCACACCTTGTTTAAGTTATTACTAACAATTTTGCCTGAAATCATGTTAATCTTATTATTAGCAAAGGGCCCTTAATTTCTCTTAATTTGACCTTATCAAAAAATAAAATAATAATTTATAAAAGGACCCTTTAATTTTCTATCCCGCCCGTCCGCCCACCCACCCCTGGCTACGGCACACATTCTTTGAACAGAACAATGGATTACTCTGTCCAAAGCATGTGCTCGGAGATGGGACATTATTGTTTTTATTTCTTTTTATTTTTTTGTTTTTGGAAAAGTAGAGATGTGACATTATGTGGTTTGTTAATTTAAGGTTGCATAGATATGACATCATCAAAGGGGTCCAATTAGTTACTAAGATAATTAATGCGATTCGGACATTACGATGAAATTGTAGCACGAAAACTGGGAACTACATTTTGTTGAATAACTGTATTTTTGGGTTTGACGGTTGCACCTCGACCAATGATCTCCTTCGCAGTCGGGTCCAAGGCACGTCATCATCTTGTACGGTTAGAGCACTATTGACACGGATATCATTGTGAAACAATATTGTCTGGAAAGAAAACAGATTTGTGGACAAAATATTCGTCCAAAGACGAAATAAACTACTTTCAAAAAAATAAAATACATAACTCTCACAAAAGCAAAACAAATATTGGAGTATCGAAGAAGCTATTCAGAATTACAATTAGAATTAGCACACTCTAATACACAAGATAATACAAGTATTGTAAACTTAATTAAAACACATATTTGTTTGTTAATTAGTTACCAAAGTCATTGAGAATGTCCTCATGCTAGGATTTATATTTTCGGTGAGGAAGTAAGAACTTCATTAATAAAAGAAATTACAGACTACCGAGTACAAACAAATACAGCTAAAAAGACATAAATGCATACAAGAGGTACATATAAGACGACAAAATCAAAAGAATGATACATCCAACGCTAAAATGATTTGGCGGTTAGATGTCTGAGGCCGGCCCGTATGCAAAAGTCGATGAGCAATATTACATGGTAGATGGTAGATCTACAGTTGGCGATTTGAAGATCTCATGCTAGGATTTAGGCTTGGTTCTCGAATGAATTTTATCAAAATTTGATAAAATCAAGCCATTGATTTTATTCATTCGTGAAAAGATTTAATAAAATCTCATATTTTTTAAATGCAAAAATATGAGATTTTATCAAATCTCTTTAAGAATGGATAAAATTAAGGATTTTGATAAAATCAAATTTCGATAAAATTCATTGGAGAACAACCCCTTAAACCCGATGAGCAAATCCTCCAACCATGCAACCGGACGGACTTCTTTAACTGTATTTATGCCTTAGTTAATTGCGAAGGGGCAGCTGTCTCCCAACTTCTTCTTTGACCAAAAAGCTGACTACCACATTCTCTCTCTCTGAATCGTGCAGACTTATACACGTGCCTGCCTCAAACCTCTATCACCTCCCATTCCCATCCCAATGTGGCCATCACTCTCGCATTTCCAGCTAGGGTTGTCACAAAAAAAAAAAAAAAACTTGTGAATTGTGAATTCAATCCGAATCGAATCGAGTTGTACGTTTTGGATTGAATCTGTGGATTAATCGGTCCGGACCCATATTAAAAAATTGGAGAACCGTGATATGCGGTTCGGTCCATAGATTTTTATTATGAAACTGTAGATTAACCGAATCGGGCTGTGCGATATTTATAAATAACAAAAATAAAAAATAAAATAAAATGTATATTTGTAATATTTGATGAATAATTATAATTTTACTATTTGGTTGCTGAATCTAGAGTATGATGCTTTGTTTCACATAATGCTTTGTTTCATGCTTTGTTTTTTGAAATTTGGTAATTGAATCTGATGTGCCCTACTCCACATATATAAGGCTTTGTTTTGTTGTCTGATATTTGGTTGTTGTGATCGATATGTAATGGTAGTGCATGTTGTTACTAATTTTATTTTATAGGCTTTAGTTGCTTAATTTTATTTTATTTTTGTTGCATTCAGCGTTTATTGAATGGAATCCATGGATAAAACAGGGACCAAACAGTGATTCACGGATTGGTACGGAACCAAACTGTTGGACTTTTGGTCTGGACATTCATTGCATATTCTTAAAGCTGTTACTCACGATTCGATTTTCAGATCTATAAGAATCCGGACCAGTCCGAACTATAAACAGCCTTACTTCCAGCCCACGAGTGGTTTGGGGGCATCATGTCCCATTAAATATTGACCTTTAGACTGAAAGTTAAGTAAATCTAAGCCATTAGATCAAAATCACTTACAATACTTGTGGTCATAAAATGTAATACATGTCGCCATATATCGTGACAAGTAAACTCAATTTTTCATGGCAAGTAAAATTAGTACTCCATCCGTCCCCTAAAATTAGACTCTTTTGGGACTGCGTGTCATTTCTAAATTGCATATATCTTTCAATTCATAATGTTTTATATGATTTTCAAAACTTTGTTTAAAAGAACTAATTGAAATCTATCAAATGAGATCCATATTGCTTATATAAAATATTACGGATTCAAAGATATAGACAATTTTTTCGTAGGGCTGGAATAGTGAAAGTGTCTAACTTTCCGGGACGGAGGGAGTACATTTTATTGGGGAGGAAAACAGAAACACCTTGTTTGGTTGGGGTTTTGAGAATCCGGATTTTCAAAACCGGGTTCTCAAAACCCCAACCCCAAAACCCCTGAAAATCCTTGGAAACTCTTGAAAATCGAAGAAATGAAAGTTCTCAAAACCCGATTTAGAAACCCCAACCGAACAAGACCAAAATCACTTGCGGGACATGGTAATCACACTCCCCCTCTCTTTCTCTCTCTTTCTCTCTGTTGGGGGCACGGTGACCCCCTCTCTCTGTGTGTGTTTTCTTTTTCTTACAGCCGTACGTACTTGCGCAGTGCCCACAATCCACGATTCCACATGCTCCACTTTTTTTTGCCTATTCTCCCTCTGTCATAGCTAGCATTTCTATAGCTTCATCAAACTTCTTATTATGATGTTCCCCAAAAAAAAAGATCAAAAAAAAAAAAAAAAAACTTCTTATGAATGCTACATTGGTGAAAAGAACTGAAAGTGTTGATTGACCAGTTAAATTAGGCAACAGTCCCTTGAAAATTTTAAGCTACTTTTGGTGTCCAATTTGACGTTTTCCAACGGGTCTTTCAGCAAGGGATAGGGGTCCTGCTTTCACCAAGTAGCGGAATCCTTCTCTTATTGGATCCTGCAAAGAGGAGGGGGGTTGGGGTGAATGAATAAAGGGTTGTGAATTCAAATTAGATGGGAAACTAAGGTCCCGTTCCACTAACTCAAAAAGTCAAAAGTTAGCTTTTTGCATTTTTCAAGACAGGTCATCCTTTCACAATTCATCACATAAAAAACCACAAAAAGCCAAGCGTTTTTCGAGCTCTCACATAAAAAAATCAAAAAATCAAGGTAGCGAAACACCCCCTAACTCAACTAGTCCAAAGGACACGTAGCCAGGGGCGAGTCACATAATCAAATAGTTTCATATTCCTTCTTGTTCATCAGTCAGAAATTCAGACAAACCGGGCATTCAATCGTATTCCAACCATATTTCTCTATCTTTATTTTTCAAGTGGCACACATAAAACTCAATTATCTCTCGTTTTTCTTCTAAAATTTAAAATCTCAATTTTTTTATCATTTACCAAATAAATTCAGGTTTGGTCTTATTTTAATAATATTGTTAATGTGTTTTTGATGGTACTTATTTTATCATTATTAGATCCTAATTTTAAATATTATCCATCATTTAATCTATAAAAAATGACGCATAGTTTAGAATGCTATGATTCTTTCATTTTGAAGATTTGAAGAAATGAAGCTTGGTTAAAGATGCTCTTAGGTGAGAACAGACATTTGTTGGATGGAATGGAACATCGAGGCTTTATATTCTTTGATTTGATCTTTAATTAGAAACCCACAAAACAGGAGAGCAAATAAGGACTGTGGAGCCAATTTCTGGTGTTTCGGCCAAGTGCACCAAAAATATTTCCAAGTCTCCGAAAAATAAGGGGTCGTTCCACTAACGTGACTTTTTAGGCTTTTTGGAGTTGATGTATATGAAGAGAAAGACCTACCTCGAAAAGCATAAGCCAAGAAGTCAAGTTAGTCCAACAAAGCCTATTGTTCGATATTGTAAAACCACCCCAATAAGCACAATTAAAAGAATCCAAGAGTTCATGAAACTGTAAACAAATTGACACAGGAAGATTGACGATCTTCAACAACATGCAGGCCGCAGCACCATCAAGTTGCAGATAAACCTGCAAGAAAGCTTTGCACCCCTTAAAAAATTTGGAGGAATCTCAAGTGGGTCTGTTAATTTGCCTACCACTAGACCGATCAATAAGAAAACAAATCGAAACAAAAAAATACTTGCAACATATTGCTCATGATGAAGGGTTTTTTTTTTTTTTTTTTTTTTCAAATTTTATGGAATCTCAAGATCTGCTGAACATTTACTATTTGATAGATACAAGAGTCTCAAAAGCTTTGGCATTTTAAACCTACAAAACATAGCCAAATAAACTGGTTAAAAGGAAGGGAAGGGAGCACGTACATACCCACCCACCCACCAACATCTACCAAAAGCCAGCACACCCTATTACTGCAATTCATGCAGTTAAGGCCATTTCCGTCTTAATCAAAATGCCTGTCCGAGAATTCTCCTGCACGATCAAAGGACAACTGAAGAGAATGCGACATAAACATCATTCGCGGCTAAAAGTATGCCCATTGTTTGGCTACAATATATCCTCGTGATAAAGATGGAGTCCCAGACCCAAACGTGCACAAGCTCGACGAAATGCCATTGCTTCGGCCTTCTGAACTGGATCTCCATACCCTGTTCCGTCATTCACTGAAGCAGTACCCGTTGACTCCCTATATATCTTCTCAAAATAAAAATAAAAAAATTAATTCAAGCGCAACAAAGATGAATTCCGCTGATATTTATTTTTTCATTGAGGTTATTGTCCAAATCTTTTGTAAACAAAGCAATATAAGTAGATCAAGCAAAAGGGATAGAATCGAAGTCACAAAACAAAACAAGAAACACATGAGCACTTCATGGCTATCCACTTTTAAGAAAAAGCAAATCAGAAAACAATACTTGTTACACTGGTAAGTAATCCACTTGAAGTATCAAATTATATTTTTGGCGTTCTATTGGCATGCCCCAAGAATTAAGAAAAAGCAAGAAAAATCCATACTGACCAAAAGAAATTCAACCATGAAATTGCTTCTCAAACAATAAGCTGAAACTTTTGAATTCAATACAGCTAACGAGATGCTCAGCATCCCCAGTAATCAGTGTTCTAAAAGACGCTAGGCGCCAATCGGGCGGCCGGGCACCGCCTAGTGCCTTAGCCGATTAATCGCCGGCGCCTTGACAATAAGGCAGTTTTGGCATTTTTCTTTTTTATAAATATTCTCCATTTCTCCTATACCATCTCCAAGTTTTGAGAGTAAAAACATCAATAAAAGTAGAACAAAATATTAAATAACATAAAAACTAAGTAGTAATGCGAAGTCAACGTTCAAAGTTCAAACAAAATGAAACTAAGTAGTACCAACTACCAAATTACTAGTCAATTACAAAGTTCAAACTTCAAAATAAAATGGAACTAAGTAGTACTAAGTTAATAGGTAATGACTCCATTAGTAGGTAATGACTCCATTAAAATCTCATATTCTACCCCACCTAATGGTCCGCCTTGATCCGACCAGCTGATTAATCGCGCCTAGACCGGCTAGACGATTAATCTCCGCCTTACACCGCCCGCCTTATTCCCGATTAATCGGATGAGCGCCTTTTCAAACGCTATGGCCCCTAGGCGCGGCAGTGACCCACCGCGTAGCGCCTAGGCGCTGATTCATTGGCCGCCTCAACCGCCTTTTAGAACACTGCTAGTAATACCGAGAGTTAACACTCGAATGATGTAAGAAAGTTCCAAGTACAGAGCAAGAAAGAACCTAAATACCCTAATAGAAAGAAGCAGGTGGAAAACCTCACACATTTCGCTTATTTTGCCTGATTATTTAGTGTCTGAGGAAGAGAAGGAGAGAGGGGCTCCAGAGTCCAGATGCATTCATGCGTTACTTGGAGCTCCAAAACCCCACCTTCTTTCCCTTGCTCAAAGGGCATTACTCATTTTCCGCACCGACAAAGAGAATCTCAAAA
The DNA here is from genome assembly GCA_036023075.1 of Gaultheria prostrata. NCBI lineage: Eukaryota > Viridiplantae > Streptophyta > Magnoliopsida > Ericales > Ericaceae > Gaultheria > Gaultheria prostrata. Next base: position 47,280 of record JAXBDA010000968.1, read on the forward strand.
ATAAGCACCAGAAGATATCAATGAAACTAGTCAATTAGAGATCTATCTTAATGAAAGTATCTCATCAGCAAATTGATTTTGGGCCTTATAACCTAGATGGCCAAGCCAACCATTGCCCCAGATATAAACAAAAAACTCAGGACAGGGCCTAAGGAAGGTGAAGTACTGACTGGACTACAGAATTCTATATGAGGTATACTATAAGCAAGGCAATGTCACGAAACAATGACAAATGATACCAATAAACCAATATTAGCAAAAATTCAAATCAATGATCGAAGCAATTTAAGAACGCAATTTATTTCACTGAAACAACACCAGACAATATCCAGAAGCAGACTAATTTTTCTTTTAATCAGTCCAGAAGCATGCTAAATCCTAGATTCCTAGTAAAATATCACTGAAGTCTATGATGCATGCATATTATGATCCAAAACATGAAATTATAAAGCATAAACAGGATGGATACCTCAGCATCAGTCCCATAAAGTGTTACACGGTAAACAACAGACACAAACTTGCCATCAGCTGAATAGGTGATACTTCGAACCTCACCAGACCATTCTACAACAGATAGAGAATGTAAAACAATTTCACATTCGAGAACCCAAAGAATTTAATACCCATTACAATTGCATTGGAAATCACTTTCTGAAAGCATAACAGTGAAGTTACCTGGAGCATGCAAGTTCAGAATACGATTCACAAGATGCCTGGCAAGAATGGAAGAACGAGTAAGTCCCAAAGTACCTTCCTTTGCAAGTAAGAATTATCACACATTTCTAAAACTGAAGAATGGTTCTTGCCGCATCCATATGGAGTAGAAAATGATCATGAATTAGAAGGTAAAATAAACAATGTAATTGTAGATTATTTATGGCCATTTATGTTTGATATGAATACACAAGTTCTCCGTCAACAACCACAGTTAGGTAGTACTTTCTGGAGCCCAACCCTCCAATGCACCAAAACAAATGTTCTGATGCCTAACTTTCAGCACTTCTGCTTAAAGTGAAATCCCAAAGATTTACTATAGGTTTAATGCCCTCTTTACAATTACCCTTCCTTCTGAACTCCCAACTTGCCAAAAGTAAGTATTTCGCAAACTTTTCTCCTCTCTCTCACTCTTACTACCAAAAGAACTTTCTGAATTTCACTTCGCATCATCACGATTTTTACCAATTCTTCTCTTTTCTACTACCCTTCAATTCTTATCTCCCTCTATATTCGCTGTACATTTATTCTAATCTATCTCACTTTCTTCTCTATTAAACTTGCCATCCACTATCACTCTCAACCTCGTATGGTTCTTGGTAATCTCCGCCCTTAAAACCCCAAAATTTTGACTCCACCACAATAAACACAACACAAAAACACAAATGTCCATAAACCATTTCTCAACAAATCCAAAGAATCAATTTTGAAGAAACAGTGCTTCCCCCATTTTGACGTCAGAGATCATAAGCTAGCGCAGTCGTTAGAAACAAAAAAAAACAAGTTTTAGAAAAAACCGCGATTAAAATAGCAAAGACCCACAGAGTATTTAGTACATAGTTACCTTAAATCAAAAGATACTTTTTGACTTGGCCACACTCTGATCCAGGTTAACTGACATCTTCCACAAAGGAAAGGATCCAAAGTTGAGTAAACAGTTTTGAAATGAGACATTTGAAAGACAAAAGAAAACATTTCTCAACAGAATCTTTTGCAAAAGACAATTCACTTGCATAGAGAAAATCAAATACTACTGCATTTTCCAGCAGCCCTTTTGGATTGTGAGAAAGAGGAAGGAACCAATCAAAACATATGATTTTCTACTTTTTCTCTCAATTTCTCAACAAAATACTCAATCCAAATGAGTGATTTGGCAAGAAACTACAGAGTAATCCTTCACTTTCTTCTTCTTACCAAATCCCTCAATTTTAATCCAAAAGGGCTGTAAAGACTGAGCCAAATAAATATACTAATAACTGAGCGAACTGAATGTAGATAATAAATAAAGAGAGGAGAGACCAGGGGATGTATTTGACGGGGAAGCCATTAGCTTCAGTGCGAACCCTAATAAGCGAGTCTGGGACTTTCTTGTTGAGTTGTTTAAGGATTTCGGATAGAGGACGGGTGATTCCAGATGTTGGAACCTCGTCTTCTGCCTCGTCTCGTTCTGGGGGTACTACTTCATTCGCGGAAGCTCTTCCTTGTTTCGAAGAGCCGGCCTTGGCAGCGTATGAGCGGAAAGAAGAAAGAGAAGAAGAAGAAGAAGAAGTGCTTCGGCTTCGCAAGGCAAACAAAGCCGATGATCCATGGCAACCGAGTGGTTTTGACACAAGTCTCACTTTCCTCACAAACGACGCCATGTTTGCGCGCTCTTCTTCTCTCTGTCTCCCTTCCCTCCGGAACCGAGGTCCAAATGTTTTGGATTCTAGGGTTTTAAGACAATAAAACCCTCACCTTTCTCAATCACAAATCGGAGACCCTGACCTTTCACTCAAATCACAAGTAGACACTCATTTATTGGCCCAAGTTTGTCATTTGATTTTAGCAAACGAGGAAACCACTTGTTAAAATTAACCCATTTTAGCAAATTATAGTTGGTTGATTTTAGCAAGTGGTCCTCTCATTTGCTAAAATCAACCTCTTAATTTTATGGGATTCTCATAAAATCAAATGGGAAACTTGACCTTACTTCAACTTTCTCAAAAAATCCATTGTTGTCGGTTGTCACAAACCTATTTTGTAAAAGATGAATCTTGTTTTTTATTTTTTAACTAGAAACATAACTTTTATTAATATACTAAAAAAGGACACTACCGGTCCGAAAATACAAAGTAAAATACAAAATAAAAAAAAATACATAAGCCGCAAAAATATACAACAACGATGATGGAAAACCACCAATCCGCTCGGATGTGGCTGGAGGAAGATGACGGAATGGAATCAGCGTCCGAAGCTCCACATCTCTTCGTCCCACTGCAGTCGCAGCTGCCAGGTGCCACCACCGCTAAAGATGAATCTTGATGAAGAAACGATATTGAACCTAATCTTCAAAATTGCAAGAAAAAAATAGCGCAAGAAACAGAGTAACTAGGACATTGGGTGTTTCCCAGGGTTTCTTCTTCTTGGTTGATTTTTTTGTGGATAGACGCAAATATTGTAATGAAGAAGAAGAGAGAGCTGATTGTCTGAGCGAAAATTGATATGTATGCTTGCTTCTTCGATTTCGCTATTTACACAGAGGCAAAACAAAATTTCCAAATGCAATGTTTATGTTTGAGTTTTTCTTTGGCTTTCTTGGAATGAAAACTTAGAGAGAGAGATATATCATCCACGTGTAGTCCATATCACCCAAATAAGGCCATGTGTACTCCATGTAAGCTATTTCGTGTACTCCATTTACGCTATTCCGTTTGTTTTTGGACCGAGAGTAACATGATGATGGAGTACAAGTGTTTATGTGATATTTTGCAAAGGTTAGGAATCTACTTGTAATTTGGGTGAAAGGTCAAGGAAAAATTACAATGAAATGAAGCGGGAGACATGCAAAACCTAGAAAAACTTGAACGCTGAACAGCAACGGGTACCGCCGCGTGGTATCCGTTGGAGCATCCAAGCCGCCCAAATATATTTTGGACAGCCCAGATTGAAGGGTGACATTTTTATAAATTTTAGGTGCACATTTACCCCAACAGCATTGGACCATCCAAAACATATTTGGATAGCTCAGATGCGAGAACGGGTAACACGTTATGGTATTGGGCACCCTATCCGCATGCAAGTTTTTCTCAAAATCTTGTATAGTAATTCCTAAAGGCTCCGTTTGAAACTTGTGAAAAATAGTGGAAAAGAAGAGAGAGAATTTAAAATTCCAATTCAACTTTCTCCTCAATTTTTTCCTCTAATTTTTTTGCTTAATTATTTTCAATTCTTGTCCCTTTCTTTTCTTAAGTTCCAAACAAAGTTTAATAGATTTTTGAGGAAGGCTAATCCCATTTTGTTTGCTCACTACGATTATGCGTGCCATTTTGAACTCTTGTAGTTTTCAATCTATAATGTATTTTATATGCAATATGAATCTTATTTGATAGATCTCCATTAATTCTATAAGACAAAAATTTTAAAATTTTTAAAAACTTTAAAAACATTATAAATAAAAAGATATAAATATTTGAAAATGGCCCAGGTATTCGTAGTGAGCAAACAAAATAGGACAGATGGAGTAATTTTCTTGCAAACAGAACATATTCAAAATGCTGAAAATTTGGCTAACTCGGTGAATGAATAAATGAGAGTGGATAGGCACTTGTCTGATAGTCCAGCTTTAGGATTATTGGTATCAACATTTGCGCAACTTTGATTTTGCAAAACAATTTTCCACACCTCAAAATCGGAGCATGACTCGCCGTGAACCATATAACATGGAACACAAAGACTAAGGCTAAGTTTCCTAATTGTCTAAACTGCAAAACAGGTTAAAGCCAACAAAAACATGAGTTTCCTAATTGTCTAAATTGCTAAACAGACTAAAGAGGTTAAGCCAACAAAAACATGAATTTTGAAATAAGTCATTCTGCTCACATACATCGCCTAAAAGTCCAAATAGTTCGAACCTCGACAGAGACGTATGGGGTTTAGAGCTATGGATAGCTTCTAGACCCCCTCTGGCTAACTCACTAACTCCCCGCTAACCCCTACTAATGTATATCGAATGACAAAAAAAAAAAAAAATTCCATAAGCTATAGACAGGCTTTTTTATGAGAAACTCACTTTGAACAAAAATTTTATAAATACTCAAAATATAAAAAAATTGATTGTTAAATTAAAAAAAAAAATATGTCAAACAAAATCAACAAATTTTTTTGTAGTAAGTTGGGCATCACCATCCATAGCTTCCAAATTTAACAAAAATGCTAATAAACAAAAGTGCGAAAATTGTTTGACATGACAACAAATAAAATGTAAATATCCTAGTAATCCAACTGGCAGGTCCTGATAGTGCCACCGAGTTCGCTACTATGCTCCAAAAACTAACCTGGAAAAAAAATGTGGATTAATCAAGCATAGCATTCTAAGGGTAAAGAACACAACATGACATAGGCATAATTGATCAATAATGAGGGCTCCAAGTAATAAAGATAAATGGCTCAACTAATAACATCAACAAATTAAATAATGAACGATGGAGTCGATGGCTTAACAAAGTAGTATCAAGAAGATGAATAAAGATTAACGAATAACATTTACAATAATTGAATCACAATAATATGCATTTATACTAAACATAATGCCGAAGAAAATCATTACAGCGAATAACAATAACACAAGAATCCAAACAAAGTGGTAATCGTAATTACCAAGTACCAAATGCCAAATGTTTTCTCAGAACTCAGCCCATTGGATTCATCCAACACCAAACTTAGTCACCACAGGATGGCGCCGGAGAACTTTGCCCTAAGTCAATCCAACTTAGGGTCACAGGAATTTCACAAGTTTTTCCCCTATCCGTTGAGCACTAGAGTCATAGGATATTTCACAAAGTCTTTTCGCTAGTGGCCAAGGTAACCACGATATTTCACGGGTCTTCGCTTTGGTTTTAATTGGACTTTCCAAAAACAGAATGTGGGATTGGGTACCAAGAATTAGTCGAGGTTCTCCTATGCCAGCCCGAACAACCTGAATTATAAGAAAAACCTGTAGTATGGTAATGGTTGATTCTTTGTTGAAAATTTAAAGAGACGGAACACGATTTCATGAGATAAACAGTCATATTGTATTCTATATTCTACGCTCTGTAAAACTATATTGACAGATATTTAATCTGACATGTTAATTGAACATCTGATATGTAATCTCCTTCAAAAATAGTAATAGACTCCGATGCTCATATGTAGTCATATACAGTCAATCAAATAAGTTTCTTTGTATCATTAAATAAACTCAAAGAACAAATTGTCCAACCTCCAACCAATGAATTACAATCTAATAATTCAGAAGTCTGATGTAGGCAGGATATCTGTCGCTGCTGAGTGAATTCATTTGCAAATTCACCAGAAACCGGTTACATTCACATAAAAGGCATATATTGCATCAACGATTTTTTACAAGAACAGAAGCAAAATCTGGGAAGGGAGCCCAATTAGTATTATTTTGTGTAGTGCAATGAAAATATGCATCTAAACCACAGAGAAATCCTTATGAAGGTTGAACCCTAGAGGCCTTTGATATAAAAGGGAACTATACTGTATTGTAAGGAGAGATTCGATGTGTTCTCTACTACGGTTACAAGTTTTGATATACCAATTCATACAGGTTACGTTACCTGAAGCTCTTTAGCAAGCACCACCAATTCATCCAAATGTGCATTGGCTTCCTGAGGCAATCAAAATGCAAATCAATGAATTTGTTCTACAAGCAAATATGGAAATCCCCGAGCCACATTCATCCACCATCGTCATTTAAAGAAGTGGAAATAAGGAACAAAACCCCATTTTGTTTCTATCCATACAACTGAAACATTTCAATGTCGTAGGAAATCAACACGAATCAGCAATGGAAATCCATAACTGTATATAGTGGGTACATCCACGGCTCACACGAATTATCAAGATTTTGCAAGGCCAAAAACACTGAGCTGCATAGTTAATGCCATAATCCAGTATACAATGCAAAAATGAGATTACCTCAAAAGTTTGGCCCCGCTCGCACTGCCTTCAGTCCAACACTGATGATGACAAGGGAATGAACTCTCATATCCTGCCCTAACAAGGGAGTCCAAACATCTGATTCACTACTATTACAATGCTACAAATGAGAAAATAGTTCTGATGGGATCATTTAAAAATGAAGACAACTTATAAGTTTCATACTGGTTATTGCAAGGACATCATCTCTGAGTGACTGGAGTAACAATCCCAGAACCAGTGAAATGTACTACGTCTCTCACTCCATATATTTCCCCTCCCCAAGAAGTTAACGGAAAGTCCGGTCTATGACTTTTCTGAAAATTCGTTTCAGCCATTTAGACATTGTTAGCTTAAGATCCACCTAAAGTTCATTGGCACATTCTTCAACGGCTATGCAAGTTTAATCAGATCTCCAATGGTCAGAAGAAATCTATGGATTCAGATATGTGCATTACAACAAAGAATGAGAAGAAATATATATGTGATCCAGAGAAGAAAACAATTTCATAAATATTGCAAAAAAAAAAACAGAAGAAAAAAAAAAATGTATACAACCCCAAAGCAAGTCTGACAGCAGCTTCATAAAGTAGGAAAATACAACAAACTCTTGTGTTCTTTAGCTATGGTCTACCAACAAGATGTTTACCTGCCAAATCGTTTATTATTGCTAAACATCTTTGCACTTCCTTCCATAGAATAAGCATGCAGAAAGCTGAAATAACACCACACCTGCGATTTCTTTACATTTGATCCTTTGCAGCTGTTTCCTGAAATGAAAATCACCCAGAAGTGTTCCCTCTGTTCAATAACTCAATGCCCTCAGTTTGGCAATTCATGATCTTCCGAAACACTTCCCTCACTTCCTGCTCCAAGGGATCCAGTCCATTCTTATAAGCATCGAAAACCATTCCTAGTTCCTTCACACCTTGTTCCACTTCTTCCCTCTGTTCCTCAATCAAAGGAAACTGAATCAAATCCACCAAGTCTGTCATCTGACCAATGCTTTTCTCCATCTGATAAATTTCCTTCAACAACCCATTGGAATTTCGACACTCATGCTTCTTACGACTCGTCCATAATCCGATCGTGAATCAAAAGCAACGAACTAATCCATGAATACTACTGCAGAAATGAAAATTGCATTTGGAGCACATAGTTCATCGTGAAAGTGGGTACCGCAAGCCCACTGGTAGCTGCAATCTCATTCCTGTGTGAAGGGAACAAATTGTTGGAAATGGATTGGAGCTGTTTGGCTGCGGACCAAGAATGAGATATGCTTCAAGAGAGAACATGAATGGCCCGGTTGGCATTGGTGGTGATCCTTGCTTGTGTTGTGACGCCCAAAGGACCGGTTTCTTTGGGAAAAAATGGATCCTGTTTCCTTCTCATCTAATATTACAAGTGCCAAATCCATTAAAGCTTTTCTTGCTCGACAGAACTGACATTCGCCAATAGTCCTCTAACGAGAATTCAAGGCACAAAGAAGAATTTCAAAGTGCTTCTCCCAGAAACGTATTTTCTCAATCCCAACACGAGTTGCATTACATATATCAAAGGCTTGAATGCTCTTCTCAAATAATTCAGAAGTCGTATTCATTCACCATGTACCTAAAAAGCACAAGAAGATATTGTCACCATCAATTCATGTGAATCAACTTCTAATAAAATCATCAAATTGTTCTTAAAAAGGAATAACGCTGACTCTCTTATATTCTTGGCTTGAGGAAGATTTTCGGTATTCTCCATAAACTTTATCGATTTTTCGGATGATTTGTATGTGGTCAATATATGGGCAGCACCCCTTGTTGCTTTTCCTTTTCAATATATGTCCCAAAATCCCATGTTACCGACGAAAAAAACTTCTTTTGATGAGTACTTTACCGATGCAATCAAAATTAATGTTTTCGTTTCAATCCCTCCAATCATTTCTTGCTCAAAACACAAAACACTGAAGTGTTTTAGAGCAACAGTATTGCAGCGTAAATTCCACTCCTACATACTCCAACGCAGCAAGTATGATGATGAACAACAACAAAACAATCCGGAAGAGATCACCACTTCCAATCCGAGATTCACGTCAGTGGACAAGGCTTGTGAAGTGAAGCTTCAAATGATCACACAAAGGTCCAAATGGTTAGACAAAGCCATGCATTTAGAGTCAAATTAAAATTGCCATGTTACAACTCAACTGGAAACAATTTACTCTTCATTGAATATTTTGGTGCTCTTGCGAAACTTAAATCATCATAATAAAAGACAGCCATGCTTAAATAATCAATTACAACAGGCACTATCATAGTTTAAGCATGTAATGTGTGGGATCGAGGGATACACTACCTAACTACTTGGAAGCTTGACTTATTCAAGCAAGAGAATAAAGCAAAATTGTTATCTTTGCCTAGTGGCAAGTGTTGTCCAGCATAGCTTGTAAACTGGGGGTGATTTCAATAAATCTAAAAACAATCAGATTCTAGTTTTCAATAAATAGACAGCGTCTTTGATTTTTCTATTCAGATTGGAAAACCTATTCCCATCCAAGAGTATTTAAAGAGGAAGCGAGGCATGGAGGCAAATTTGCTGTTCAACAGGTTGCTATCTCGGCATTGTCTGGGTGCCACTTAATTTTCTCTACGGAACTTTTGTGGACCTTGAGACATACGCGGAAAAAGCTTACTCTCTCTTGATTTCAGTGAAATGAGTGTAACTTACTATACTAACAATCTACGGATCAGCCATCAGTTTCAAGGGTACACCTTATACACATGCCTTTTTTTTTTTTTTTGATGAATAAAAAATAGCACGCGCTATGAATGTCATTTAGTGATACCGTGTAATTATAAGTTTAGGGCTTGTTAACGACTCTTCATAAGGTGGGTTGTGGATCACTTTGCATCAACATTGCGAGATAAGACTCGTTTAGTTTATTTCCCCAGATTTTTATACAATGCAGGGATTTTTGCTTCAACGTGAATTATTTCCTGTGGTTATCCTGGGAAGAGTAAGCCACCGCCATATGTACCTCGTCCATTTCTTCCTCTTGCCTATATTTGTTTTCTTTTGATTTCTTCTCCTATTCCTAAACAATTGGTTACTTATTCATTACCACAGGACATAATTCTTTCCTATCCAAACTTTAGACTGTTTTACTACCTTGCCTCACATAATCACAGCGCACTTCAGGCAACAAATACACACGTGCATATGTGCAACTAAAACACCACAACGAGAATTGGATAAGATAATCTAAATGATCTCAACAAACAAACAATAACAAGACACTTACCACTTGCTAACTCTTTGATGCCAGGCATTGGAGGTATAGTTCTTATTTGAAGCCTAGCAGTGGAAGGACCTCTAGCAATCGTCGTATCCACAAGACCAGATGCATCAGAAAAACAACCATTTCAGTTAAGCAGCCACTGGAATGTCCATGTTTGTCTTAATTGGAATATTTCTCCCCAAAGATGACATCTCCAAGTTCAAGCCCTCCCATGCAGCTTGCTTTATCCTAAAGGCTTCGTTAGGCATCCCTGCCTTCAAAAGGCAAGATATAAAAGAATTTACTGTGATTCTATCTGGGGCACACCCAATTTCCAACATCTTGGAAAAAATAGTCATTGCTTCTGACATTTTTCCTTTCATACAATGCCCAATAATAAGAATGGTGTATGTCAGTTTATCCGGATGGCATTTCTTTGCCTCCATCTCTGCAACAACTACATTTGCCTCATCCACATTACCAGCCTTACAAAGTCCATCAATCACAGGGTTGTAAATAAAGGGTTTAGGAACAATATCTTCCCTTCGTCTCAGTTGTTTCAATAGATCGCGAGCCTCATTTATTCTGTTCTCCTTGCACAAAGAATTGATAAGAATCGCGAAAGTATAAACATTGGGAGCCAAGTTTCTCCCATTCATTTCATCCCAAAGTCTCAATCCCTGGTCCACCTTCCCACTCCGACAATAACCATCTATTAGAGATGTGAAGGTAACAACATCAGGAAGACAACCAAGAAAAAGCATCTTCTCATAAATACTAAGTGCCGATGACATGTCACCACTTTTGCCAAAACCATCAATGAGGACATTAAAAGTAATCAAACTTGGTTTAACCCCAAAACTAATCATCTCATTGAAAATATTTGAAGCTACCTCCATGTTACCCAACTTGCAATATCCTGATATGACCGATGTATAAGTTACAACGTCTGGTGAAATCACATTCCCCGACTGAACTTCTCTCAATAACTCAAGACCTCTATCTGCCTCACCAACTCTAGACAACCCATTTATAAGTGCATTGTACGTAACGACATCAGGCGAGCAACCGAAACTCACCATATCATTGAAGAGCTCAAAAGCCTTCTCAACCTCTCCTGCTCTGCACAGACCTCGAATTACAATATTGAATGTGCAAGTATCAGGAGAGTAGCACTGTGATTTTAAAATAAGCCCACTGAAGAAGCTAACAGCCTCTTGCACCCGATTTCGCCTCACCAATAGAGTCAAAAAATTATTATACACAAAAGAACGGATCTCCATATTAGCCGATTGAGCATGAGAAAGCAACTGTTTTGCAAAATCAAAGTTACCCGCATGCGCAAACGACGATATTAATAACCCTAACACTGAACTATCAGGCAAGTGCCCATCAACCCTCATGTATTCATACACCAGTTTAGCTAAATCTTGAAAACCCAATTGACAAAGAGACCTTAGAAGCAAATTATAAGTCGCAATCGAATGAGTTACATTCAAATGGAGCCTGGTAAACTGAAAGAAATCGAATGCCAGCTTCCCATTACAGTGGTAACCATTTAGGCGTCTTATAACGTCGAATGCAATAGAAGGACTAAGATTATTCCAAAAATAATTGGAATGAAACCCACTTAGAGAACTCGTTGAGGATAGAATACAAAGAGTACAAACAACCTTGACAAACCAAACCTCAGAGGGATTTGAATGAGGAGCGTGATTGTGTAAACAGGCAATACCGATACAAGTCGCAGTCGTTGGCTCCTTGTCTACTATGTGCAAAATGGGATTGAAAAATCGGTGAAAGTTACTTCTCGAGTGGTTCGAGATGCAGAGTCGCATTATTTCCAATCACTGCTTGTTTCTATGGCCAAGCGCCGCCATAGAAACAACCACTCGCAGTGAGGTTTTTTCGGAGTGAATTTGGATCTAGGCTGAAGAGAAACAGAGGCTTTGTGTTGGATATGTGTTGTGCGTGAGAGAGAGGGAGAGATGGAAGGCAGATTTTGAGAAATTTGGAGGTGGGGTTTGTGTTGATGGAGATGACCAAGGTAGCGAGAGGGTTTAGGGTTTTTTTTTTTTTTTAACATATTTAATACATTTTCCTTTTTTGGGTTCTTTATTTTAGCGATGTCAAAAATGTTAACAAAAGAATTATGTTGGAAAATTAATTTGCCAAGAAAAAGAAATTTACGAAAAACTTCTTTTATCTTGATTAAATAGTTATTTCAAATAAAAGTAATTTTGGGGGCTACATATCTCTTTTGAACTGGTTTACGAATTGCTATCTTTGAATCGTCACGCAACTCTAAAATCAGTCATACAAAAATATTTAGTCTAGTTTGGCTTAACAAGCTAACTGACTTTCATTTTTCTATATTCAATTTTCTCATATCTATTTGTTTTCGCAATAAATTTTTGTAGATTATTGGTTCGTCTCAACGAAGAAATCAGAAAAATAAAAAATAATGATTGAAACTCAATTTCTTTTAAATAAAGAAAAAATAAGCCAATTTTTTTTTTTATTTTGTTTATTTTTGTCTTTATTCAAAGAATTTTGAGTTTCGGTCGTAATTTTTTACTTTTTCGACTTCTCTTGTCTAGACGAACAAAAAATTGACGCAAAAAAAAAAAAAAAAAAGCCAACTGGCCCACTTATTTGGATGTTTAAAAGATAAATATATAAGATAAAATAAAATCAATGTTAACCTACGGTGATTAATTGGTTGGTACAAACAAAACGAAAGACTGATAATAAGATTACAAACACACGTCCATAAAACCAACATATTGATTATTGACTATGTTGCCTATATTTATAGCAGAAAACAAAGGGAAAAATGGGGAATTGTATAAAAATAAGGGAAATAAATGAGTGAGGGAGAACGTTGGCGCGAAAAATTTGAGAATTGAGGAAGGTTAGAATTTTCCCGCGATGCTAAATTCCATATATTTTGCAATTTGTAGGCCAAAAAAAAAATTGATACATACACAACAACCTAAACCCCTGCCCAAACAAACCACCACCACTCACCACCTTTAAGCCACGACAGAACCACACCACATCATTAGACTCATATCTATTTTTCTGAGTCATTTTTGTCCCAATCATTTTTTTTTGTCATTCGTCATCCTTAAGCTATTACACATGGAGGGGGAATGGAACTCGATCCCGTGATGCATTTTGGGGCATCCTAAGCTATTACATGGGTGAGGGGGGAATGTGACTCGATCCCATGATACAGTATGTGGCATCCAAGAGCTCTACCGCTTGAGCTAGCCCCCACTTGCTTTTTCGCCAATCGTTTACACACCAGCTTAGATTCACAATCACAACACATCTCTCTCTCTCTCTCTCTCTCTCTCTCTCTCCCCCCTAAGGGCTAATCAACCGTTGCCGGTTCCAGAGACATTTGAAAGACCCGTCTATTCTAATGGCTCCTCCTGAAGTTTAAGAAGAGTCCATGGCTTCCAAATCCGAGAAGCGCCCCATTTCCACCATTTTATAGGAATCCCATAAAATCAAATGGTCAACCCACTTTCATATGCTAAAATGAGTTGATTTTATGAGATTCTCATTTTATCAAATGGAATGAAATGCAGATTTACGCGTGTATCAGATATTGTGGTGGTGAGGGGAGGAGAGAGAAGAGGTGTTCTTTCTTTTTTTTTAATCTTGCTAAAGTGGTAATCGTCGATCATTTCTTTCTAAAGAAATACAAAGAATATTCTTTTAATAAATCTACCCCCAAATCTCTCCTCATTTTTAGGCAATTGCATCCTTATTTGCATTTAAGGATTGATATTGGTACTCCCAAAATATTAATGGCACTCCAAAATGGAGTGTCAATATTAAGGGTGGGCATGCTGGCCTGACACAAAAAATAAAATAAATCTACCTAATTGATATAAAAATAAATATTTTTATGAGTAATTTTATACGTTAGACATTAGTTTGATGAACTGTCAAGCTTAAAAAATAAAAATTTAGGCTTAAAGTAGGACTTTTTGACATGGCATGACAACATGAACCGACACGACCCAAAACATGACACGAAAATTCGGTGAGTTGAAAATTATTGTGGAAATTCATAAATAAAAATCTGTTACATAACACGATTACCTGTTACCCACCCCTAGTCAGTATCAATCCCTATTTGGACTTGATATTGGCACTCCCCTTATAGATATTGGCGGGGAGTGTCATTAACAATTTGGAAAGTGCCAATATCAATTTCTACATTTAAATGTTGCATCTTATGATCAAATCGGAAAGCTGCTAAACATTGTTATTGATGCTATGTGTAAATTATATTTTACAGGTATAGGAGTAGGGTTGAGCGCATAGCTTAAAGTTGAGACTGTATTATGTTTTGACGTGCCTTTAGGCAAGAGCATCCGCTAGTTCCAAATAGAGCAATGTAATTTTTCTTTAATTGTTTTCATAAACGAGAGTATTCGGGTTCATATATGCACATCTCAAAAGGGAAATTATTTTCACACTCCCCATTTTACAATCCACACTTCCTTTTTTGTCTTTATCCACATCAATATGAATTTTAACTAGAAAGAATCCCTTCAAAACTGGGACAAAATTTCGTATGCACCCACCTCCTTGATAGAAATGTTGGTTAATATTGTCATACCCAACGTTTCGGGGGAAAAAAAAAAAATTGAATACAATGGTTATGCATCCTCTCACATGGAGTGGGTCTTATAAATGTGTAAGTCCACCCTATGTAAAGCATTACAACTGTTGTATTGAATTTTTTTCCAAATCTGGTATTTACATTTGCAATCTTATTTGTGCATCTCACCATACAATTCGGCATTCCATTGCTACTAGTAGTATGAGGTCCTAAAACAAGTAGTATGAGGTCCTAAAATTAAGCACTCCAATGACTTGCTATTTCGGCAAAAGTTTAATTATCTGCTAATTAATTGAAAGAAAACATAGGGATACAAATCTTGATTATTTATTTATACACAACAAGTCATGATAGCAAAGAGGAAATAAGGAAAATTAAAATTAAAATGAAGAAAAAACAGAAAAGAGGAAATGGATATCTCAAGAGTTAAGGAGAGACATTTGAAGAAGATTGATAGGCCAGCAATCGTTAGGCGAGCCAGCATAGGCTCTTTGAGCGAGGATTGCATTTGCAGCCTGTGTTGGATGGTATGCATCCCAAAACACGTACTGATTCCTGTTGGAGCATGGTACTGCAAATGGAAGGCATGTTATCTGTCCCTGGTTCCGCCCGATTCCACAGCATCCCCTATCCACCACGTTAAACCCTGTGTTTTTATCGGAGGTCGAAAAACATAAACGGTACTCGATTAGATTTAGAGAAATGCTACATATCGTAGAAAAACAGTCGATGAAATTGGATATCACGTACCATAGGCAGCTGGGTTATTGAGGATGTCGCCCAAAACACCATAAGTATTGCCATACACAAACATGGCACCAGGGTGAGTGCCGTTGTTGAGCATAGCTACGAGTGATCTGAGTCCTTCGTTAAAGCTACCCAGCATCTGATTCACGTAGTCCACGCATCTCCCCGGGGGAGCTTGGCCCGTGGCTAACTGGTTTGGGATGCAACCAAGTGGTGGAAGTCCTGCCAGCATAAATTTCCTAAGTCCCACACCGTACAATGCCTGCAGCATTACCCCACCAACGTATTGCTTAGCTGTCGTCGCCCTTTTCCATATGCCTCAATTACGTGTATTTAGATGTTACGATATTGAAATATTAGTAAAATTGAGGACAAGTAGAAAAATACGTACAACAATTTGCCTCGCGTAATGATTGAGTAGAAGGTTGGCAAAGTCGGAAGGATTGTACGTGTAGCTGGAAGGGTACATGGTAGGCAAGAGGTAGTTGTTGATGTAGTCGTTGCTTCCAAACACAAACACGGCTAGGGATCTGGACAAGTACTGAGTCAAGGCGTCTCCGCTCATCATCGTCCTTAATTGACTCAGGGTGGTCTCGAAGTTGATCACCTGCTGGCTTAGGCTATACCGATCTCCCTGTAATCAAAATTAATCATGCGTGACATTGAAACTTGCAATTTCATGTCTGATAAGTCGTTCTGATGCACATTTAGGCTAAGTTTCCGCTAAGTGTCAAATCACGTGATAATCCCAAGGTCAATATTTATCAACTTTAATTTAGAGGATCGATACTGAAACGTGACCATAACTATAGGGCTTGGACTGTCACAAATAAACCTGCAAGCACCCCTCAAATAGGAGAAAATTTTCAGTGCCAATCGGGTATCACGTGGCGGTACCCGTCGCGCATATCGGCCGTCCAAAATACTTTCGGACGGCTGTGATAGGGCTTTGCTGGTATCATATAAGGCGCCACGTGGTATCCACTCGGCACTGAACAATTTCTCCTCAAATAGGACTCTTGTGCTTCCAAATCATTTTTATTAGTGAAGATTTTGTTATTATGTTTAGAACCGTTAAAGCAGCTGCAAGGTGAGTGATATTAGGAGGACATAATACATACGTAGTGTCGGCCGGTTTCGTCGAGGATTCCAGCAGCTGCTGAAGCATAATTCACTCCCCCTAGAATTCTGGCCCCTGTTGTGCCCGGATCTGCAAACGGTGGAGGAGTTGGGGTGCCCAACTTCTCTCCTGCAATCCCATAGAATTGGTTAATTGGAAAAAAACTGCATGTAGAAATATTTTTTTCTCTCTCCGAAAGTCAGTAGTGACGATTGTAGAAAAATTTAGCTTTCCCAAATTCGAAGTCATACATGTCAAAACTGGTGGTAGCCAAAATTAATGAGTTACCAAGAAAATCCACAAAGGTTTTGCCATTGCAGAAACGGCCGGAAGGTCCTCCGGCGAAATCACAGCCATAAGGATAATAGTTTGATTTGGCAATGGAGTTGATGAAATTGTTGTTGCCATCATCTACAATGGAATCCCCAAACACATACATCGCCCTAAACGGAGATCCTAACACCACCCTGTTTGATGTGCATTGTAGGATCACAACTATAGTAGTGATCCACAACCGTTGGTTACACGTTAGAACCACCATCGATCGATCTTCTAGTACCGGTATACCCTTCAATTTTTCTTTTTTGTTCCTAGTTAGACAGGAAGGAAAATTTGTATAAGAACCAAAGGTGGCTCTTGATGGGGGCATGAAAACATGGGTTTGAGGCAATATAAATGTGGGGTGGGAGGGGGAGCTTGTACAGGATTGTGTAAGCAAAAGCCCTTAAATGTTACTTTTTCAAATGCCTTATGTCCTTATTTTCAGGACTTCTTTTTAACTCCTGATGCTTTTTTGCCTTTGTAATGATCTTTTGTCACAAAATTTGGTGCCTTTTCAGACCTCAATTTGTTTGAATGTTAGAAACCAACAAACTAATTGGCACATGTAAAGGATCTCTATTTAAAGTAACAAAACAACTAACGCCGCCTTCTTTTTTATTTTGTCTTGTTTTATGTTTTGCATTTATCTTGATCGTGACGAGAATGCAACCGAAATAGCATGCAGTAGGAGTGGAAGAGGAATGAGGTTTTGATGGTTTGGCAGGTGGTTCGAAAGAATCAACTCCTCCTGAATGATGCCATGAATTTTCAAATAACAGAGAAATAAAGGATAAGTATTTCAGGGAAAAAGGTTGATCTTTTTAGGGAGAATTTAATTTGTGAATTTCATAGGATCAATGAGAAAGACCCGGGGTGTTGGTGTGCAACTCTGGTGTGTGTATCCGAGCCGTTGATCTTGCATCCAGTGACGGCTTCAGGAATTATAGGGAGAGTGTTCAGAAATTTTACTATGGTCCTCTAAAAATCATAACCGTACATAAAAAAAGAAAAAGAAGTCTACTAATATCAACAATGCCAACAAAAAAATGACAAAGTATAGCATATTACAATTGCCCTCGACGAATTTTCATATTTTCAAACCGTTGCATAATAGTGCTTTCGCTCCAACTTTGTTATTTATAAGCGCGCCCAAAGCGTAGGGCTAGTGTCGGAGTTAGCATAATACCGGTAAGACCGGATCGAATCCACAGGGACCGAACGTACCGAGCGTGAATATTGTCTTGCGCGTGATGGTTTTTT
>JAXBDA010000969.1:0-65309 GCA_036023075.1 Gaultheria prostrata
TATGGCAGTCAAGGGGACTGTTTTTGGCTGATGGGAGGAGGTGGAGTGTGGTATTGGTGATGGTTGGTGGTGGTTGGGTAGTGTAGGATGGTGTATAAGGTATAAGTATACACATATGTGTGTATGTGTACTAGTATTGCTTGTGTATGTGTATAAAAGTATATAATTATGTATGAAATAAATTTATAAAAATGTAATGCTCGCGATTAAAAGGTAAACGTGCCTTAGGGTCGAATTTGTAGCAATTAGGAAGTATTATGGTATAAACCGTAGTAATTCCAAATTAAGGGTCCTAAGTGCAATTAGAAGTTAAATAACAAAATTAATGTAATTAAAACGAAATTAAATAATCCTAAATTTTTTTAAAAATTTCGGATTATTACAAAACATGTGTAGATTAGTATGGAAATCATATATGCCATTGTTGAATTGAAGCTGCAGAAACTAGCTTAAAACAACACATGCAAAACAAACAAAAAAAATTGAGAAAAATTGAAAAGTAGTCCCCAAGAAAATTTGCACCAAAATAATTAACCTTATATAGTACTCCCTCCGTTCCCCAAAAATGGTCTACTCCGGAAAGACGTGCAATTTTCGGATCAAGAAATAATATATTTTCGAGCATAATTTTTTAAATTTATTGACACCAAATTAAAGAACTAATTGAGCTCTTTAATTTGGTAATAAAAAATTTGAAAAATTATGTTAGGAAGCATTTTATTTCTTCACCCGAAAATTACACGTCTTTTCATAGTGGACCATTATTTTGGAACAGAAGGAGTATTTATCTGTATGGGGTGACAAAGTCGATACAATCCCATTATAGTATTTTTTTCATAATTTTTATGAAAATATATGTAGCCTATATTGCTCTTCAGAATTCAGCTTCTTTCTCGATGCTTTGTGTGGTGTAGAGCCAGTCCTGACTTTTTGAAGGGTTAAAGCGAAAAACCAAAATGATGCCTCATTCAAAATCTTAATGATCAAAATGTAAGTAGCTAGGTAAATTACACTTCCAAAAATAAATATTACTCCTTATATAAGAAATAAGAAATAACCCTAAAATAATAACAAAACATTCTAAAATTTCAAACTCGTCACGTAAATATTACTAATCCTTATATACAATATACCCTTTGTCGAGCTTTTAATAAAATTTTGTTGCCAATCAAAAAAAATTCTTATATATAATGTACATTTTTTTTTGGGTACCACAAAAGATAGCGGGGTACTAAAATATGAGGGCCCTAAAATTCATATTTTTTGAGGGCTTAAATCGGCCACAACACTTGCTTTAGCTCAAGGCCAATTCTAATCTAGTGAGCTGTGGAATAGTATCTTTGCGGATTAATCGAGGAATACGTAAAATGATTCGCGGATTCAGACACCAAAAGTATATAATAGTAAAAAAGAAAAGGTGCATGGTAACTATTGGATCTAGGGGTGTCAACGGTCCGGTTTGATCCGGATTGGTATAAATCCGATAACCGAACCAAAAGTCTACGGTCCGATGTAATGCAATCTGTGTCCAAACCAAAAGTCTACGGTCCGGTTCCGAAGCAATCAAAAAATCATGGTTCGGTTTACGGTTTATCCGCGGATTATTACATTCTACTAAATAAAAAAAAACAAATTCCACATTTTTCTTTTTCTATATTCACAATGTAACTTTTGGAACCCATTCATCAGCAACTTTTAAGTTTTAATAACTTTCCATATTCACAATATAATTTCAAACAATACCGGAGCAGTAATTCAAAATACTCCAATTCAAAGAGATTTACATTTAAAAGAGTAGCAAAAGAGGCAATATGAAAACAAACCTTGTAGGAGAATATTCACCCCTACATTTACCCCTTTAGGGTAAAAAATTCATAATAATATGTTTAGTTATAATTTTTATTCTAAAATTACATATATATATTTTTTATTTTTTAATTTGTTAAATTCTCACGGTCCGGTTCGATTTATCCACGGTTCTTTTATGAAAATCCATGGACCGAACAGTGAAGCACGGTTTTCTAATTTTTCAATCCTTATCCGGACCATTGATCCACGGGCCTAATCCAAAACTTACGATTCGGATCGAATTCACGGTTCGCGGGTTTTTATTGACAACCCTAATTGGATCTATACCTTCAAAAGAGATTGAAAAAATGAGACCAGCAAGCATAATGCATGGAGCATGAATTTTGGGTTGTTACATGTGCCATGTGTCGCTGAACTAGCTCATGGTTTTCTTTTCTTTTCTTTTTTGTCTCTTTTTGTGCAATTTGGAATTTATTTTATACGGCACCGCATATGGAATCGTGTATCATAAAATTTGGTCGTTCAACTGTTCACTGCATGTCTGCATCTTATTTGGAACGACAAAATTATTCAAACCAGTCTCACCTTTGCATTCTCATTAAACTAAAGTTACATAAATTCGTTTATTACAACAAACCCTAAGTCAAATATCATGTCGATCCATTCTTTACGAGGAGGAGGACGAACCCAGTTCATTTTTTGAGTCATGCTATCAAGGTTTTAATTAGCAACCGATCTCGATATACCTAACAATGGCGCGATGTAACAATGTCGGTATGTAATGGTTATGAAACTAGGCGTTTCTTTGAATTCGTTGTTTTCTCCTTGTGCCTATTAGTCATTGTATTTTCTCGATGATTAATGAAATTTTTTACCGTGCAAAAAAAAAAAAAAATTGGTTACGGAACTAGGATGTAGGTATCGGTAGCAAAGGATTATTAGGCGTTAATTCAGAACGACGGAGTATCAAATGTCAGGAGTTATAAGTGTCATATGTGTTTTGGCTCAAAAATCATTTTGGATAATTTTTTTGTCTTTATCCAATTTTTTCCGCCTACGTTACTTTTGTCTCAGTTTATTACGGATTATTTAAAAAATAATAATCACGGTCTTGAGATCACTAAAAATAAAAAATAATTTCAAACAAACAAATTTGGGGGATTATTATTGTCTTCTCTTTCCACAATTCAATTTTGGCATGTATCTTTTTAATTTCCTGTTTTTTTTTTTTATCGAGACGAACCCACAATCTATTCAGCATTTTGCTATGGTAAGCATTCTTGGTACATGGACAACCCCTCTTCATTAGATCTCTAAACCACTTCCTAATTTATCTTACTTTTACACCGCAACTGAACAAATATAATTCCTGACTTTTACTAGTTTGTTGTGTTTTATGAGACAACTCATGATTCTCTACCAATACGTTATTCAAAAAGCCAGCTTTGCATGAATTAAGTCAGGAATTAGAACAAGGCCGATGGCTCCTTGCAATCCCCAAATTCCTTACCCCCTCTTCTTCTGCGTGGGTGTTGTGATATGTTTTTGGTTTATCTATCTAATGCATTCGTTATGTTCATAATTATATACCCATGCATTCGTTATGTTCATAATTATATACCCATGCATTCGTTATGTTCATATGGGTTTTTCTTCGATTTTAATTGAATATCCGTTCATAAACGGTAAGGCTGATTCGTAGAATCAATTGAAATGCTTGTAAATGAACCTAGACATTTGAGCTGTGAAAAAAATTATCCCATATTTTATTGAAAAATAGTAACCACAACTTCTAGCATTTTTTTTTTGTTTTAGCATTTTTGTTTTCCATCATATCTTTGTTTTAGTTCAAATGGGTATTTCTTGATTTTAATTGGGTCTCCGTTCATAAACGGTAAGACTAATCCATAGAATTAATCGAGATGCGTATAAGCTAACCTAGACATTTGAGCTGTGAAGTAAAAAATTATTCCATATCTTTTGAAAAATACCAACCACAACTTCTAGCATTTTTTGTTCCCCATATATCTTTGTTTTTAGCTCATATTGGCTTTTCTTCGATTTTAAATGAGTCTCTATTCATAAATGGTAAAATTGATTCATAGAATTAATTGAGATGCATATAAAGCTAATCTAGACATTTGAGCTGTGAAAAACAAAATTATTTAATATTTTTTGAAAAATACTAACCACAACTTTTAGAGCGGTAGTGTCATGCAATTATTTTTATTTGTTTTTGACATGCATGTATATTTGTCAATTATATGCGACTATGCGCGTAGTTGTAAAGAAAATGACAAAAAAAATAGTGAAAACGGAAGTGCATGGGGACTCGTCTCGCCAGGATAAGAACAAATTCAGAAACCTCCTCCACGTGTCAATGCCGACCCATCAACATCATCCCATCATGTCATGGTTCTTATGTTGTCCTTGTCATGGTAATGCCCCATCCCATCATGGATGTGAGATTTCATGAGCCATATAGTAACATGAAAATGATATTAAGGGTGAGTTTTCCAAACGATTTTATCTTTGTTAAAATTAAGATTTGATAAAATTAAAAATGATTAAGGGATTTGATAAAGTCTTAACTTTTTTAATGCAAAAAAAACTGAGATTTTAATGAAAAAAAAAAACTGAGATTTTATCAAACCTCCTCATTTAATAAAATCAAGTGTTGATTTTATCACATGTGGATAAAATCTTTTGAGAAACTAGGCCTCAATAAGAGAGGAAATAAATATAAATAAATAAAATTGTCTCAGCGAGCTTATCAAAAGTTTTCCTAATGACCACTGTCCGAAGAATTTCTAGAGCCTCCACTGTTCAAAATGAAAATTTGATTGGAGATATACTCTAATATTGTGCATCATTATTAATTGTGAGGTTTCCTATTTTGATACAGTTAACAGAAATGCTAGGGGCCCAGAAACAATAACCCAGAAAATATCCAAACACAAACACTTGTGTGTTGTGTATGTGGGATCCATACACATTTACTGGGTCACTGTTTCTGGGTATGTATACTCACTGTTTTGATAAATACCATGTTCAATACGCTTAGCCTTTTCCTAAAGACAGCAATGGTATGAGTCGCTTTCATCTCTTAAAATGAAAGAATATACTGTTTCAAAAACATATCAAAGTGGGCCCCCCGAATAAGACCTGTATTCGATGACTTGAGCAATTGTAGATCGACATCGATCTGTGAACAATTTAGATCAGACTTGTGCAAATGTTTGATCGAATCACATTTATTTGCAAATGTATCTTTAGACTAAGGTAATAGGTTGGAATTGCGACATCGATATTTAATAAACTTTCTTTTTTCTTTGTCAACGATTTGAATTATCAAATAAAACTATGATGAATTTCGTATATAGTTATTTGAACTATCAAAATTGTTTTTTTTTTGTACTAATTTGTTCTTTTTGCCTTACTATTTTTTTCTTTTTGACAATATTGTTTACATTAGTACAGATTTAAAGGAAAATTAGTAAATTAATAACTAAAAAAAATTCGACGTATCTTTATAAACTCGAACCTTAGATATTCCCTTAAAAAACAAGGGATACAACAATTTGCCTTATTGACATCCATTAAGCTGCCAAAACCGTTACTTCATACTATTATAGGTCCTGTATCCAAGTGTACGGTGAATATAAAAAAAAGCACTAGGGTAACTGAATGGTCCCATCGGTCCCAATTCCAACAATGGATGCCAAATGTCCCCATTGACAAGGAGACGTGGATTCTTTTGTCCAAAACTTGTCTCCCCAATTATCTCTACTCTCTCTGAGGAAATAAGAAAAAAAAAATTAAGGGTAAATTACTAAAATCACCCCCGGAGGTTTTTTAGAAATTATAAATTGCCTCTTTCTATTTAGAAAATTATAAATTACCCCTTATTACATAACAAATTATCTATCTCCTGTGATCATGATCATGATCATGGTGTAGCCGTTAGGAAATTCGACAGAATCTGTCTGAAAGCATCAAATTCTAATTAAAATGGACCAAACTATTCTTTTATAGTTTAAAAGGCTGTAGAGGTGATAAAACAGCTTTTCATAGGCTACAGAATGATAGTTTAGTCAATTGTAATTAGAATTTGATAATGTCAGACATATTCCGTCGAATTACCTAATAGCTGCATCACAACAGGAGGATAATTTGTTATGCAATTGGAGATTTGGAGGTTATTTGTAATTTCCAAAACTTGAGGGGGTAATCAGTAATTTCTTAGGTCTTGCTAACCTCCACCCGATAGCTAGAGGACAATATGTATATAATGACAAACTAGTTCGAATATCATTTCACATTTCCCGGATATCAATATACTTTGTTAGATATTAATACACTTTTGTCGGCTATCTATGCACTTCTTACTTATTATCCTTCACTTTTGTTGAATATCTATACACTTTCTACTTATTATCTCTCACGTGTTGGGTGGAAGTTAATATTTTCCTATTTTCTTTTACGGTACATAGAAAATCATGGGTAGCAGAACCATACATATTTATATGTACCATACACAATCCCGCCATGCATAAAGGAGGGACCACCGGTCCACCACCAGCCCCCCAGCTGTCAATTTCACTAAGATTATAGGAGTACCAAGGCTATACTAGAAAAATTGTGAACATTACTACTTTAGGGACACATACCATTGATCTTTCTTGATTACTTGATTTGTAGCTGCATTTCAGGAGGAAATGCCTTAAATTTGGTTGTGATGAGGAGAGAGAAACACAAGGGCTATGTAAGGCTGAGGCATGCATTTTTTGGGGGGTCGTTGTCGTTGGGGGGTGGGAAATTCAAGGCGCAGAACAAGGACCCTTCAGCGGCCTAGCCGCAGCTATAGTAAAAGCTGCACATACTTTAGCCAGTTGCCACTGCCCTTAATTATATCCGGGCCTATATTGCCCAGAAGTTTCCGGTGAAGAGTGGGCACCAGGTGGTACTAGCACGTGATGCTCATCGGTTTATCCGGCTACTCATTTGCGGTTTGAACAGTTCAGATCTGTTGGGTAAATTTACCTTTCAAAATCATAAAACGGCCTTGCTAAAGGGTACAAAAAGGTATACTTATTGGGTCCCACTTGTACTCTAAAGTGTACTTTAGAGTACAAGTGGGACCCTCAAGTGTACCTTTTTGTACTCTTAATGGGCGCAACATTGCACCCGTTAGCATTTCCCATCATAAAAATGCCACCGAACAACCTCGACATATTTGGGCAGTCCAAAATACAGATAGACGGCCAGGATGAGCCGGCGGGCACCACGACGCAGTGCCATCTAGTATCCGCTCGGCATACAAAAAATTTACCCCCACCTCTTCACTTTTGATACGGAGTAGGGAAGGATTTTTATTTTTTTTTCAAGGATTGGGTGTCCGGACTAGTTTACTATTAATAGTCCTCTCACACCAAAAATCAAATTCTAGTGAAGTGTGTGAGAAACCCATCGACTAATTGGACTAACTCGTAGGGCTTTCGAAGGGTTCCTTTGTCTCTTAAAGGAAAATAATTCAATCCCGTCGGGGCTTTACTATGTGACATGATGCGCCAAATGCTTTAAGATTATTTTTCCG
The DNA here is from genome assembly GCA_036023075.1 of Gaultheria prostrata. Classification (NCBI taxonomy): domain Eukaryota; kingdom Viridiplantae; phylum Streptophyta; class Magnoliopsida; order Ericales; family Ericaceae; genus Gaultheria; species Gaultheria prostrata. Next base: position 7,406 of record JAXBDA010000969.1, read on the forward strand.
AATATTATTGCTCTTAATAACATGTGGAGGAAATTTGTGGTGTCGGTTCAAAACTCTGTAGATAAAAATGAAATTTCACCTTGCATTCTTGACTTCTTGGCTTGAAACCAACTTCTTCTTCCTTTCTTCTTTGGCGTGTAAATTAACTTTGGGGTTTTAATTTTGTAATTGATTTGCCAAAGTTTATCAAAGTTAAAATTGTTTTCAAAATTTAACATCAAAAATGACTTTCCCGATAGCTTGGCGACAAATTTGACTGTTTGATGTACAAAATTTTGTCAAATTTTCGACAATGGCTTAGTCATTGGGCAACTTGGACAGTACATATCCTTATCCATTCAACATCGATAGCACAACTAGAAACAATTGTATTCATGTTTTTAAACTATACTACTGCATTGTTAATCTGTAGTATCGTACCGTTATACAGTAATAAATCATCATTGGAACAAAGCAAATTCCAAAATGCAGATATGGAATCATATATTGAAAAATTAATTGTGAGGTCATGAGTTCATGAGTTCGCACTGATAGAACAACGAAAAAAAAAAAAAGGAAACAAAAAAACATTTACACAAATAGCGACAAAAATAACGTAACGGAAGGAAAATGTAACGGATGCAAACGACATACATACAAAAAGGAACTCGCAAACCAGACGTTACGAGTTGACGAGCAATACGAAGATGGTTGTGGTACAACGTGAGCAGTTTTGTCGATGAACCAAAAAATTTAAGAAAACCACAAGGCACACATGATACTTCCACGGTTTTTCTGGTGGTGTGTTGCATATATATATAGGGCCAAACCCCACACTCGACCATATCCGTTCCATTGCCGGCCGTTTCGTTTACGGTTATCGCCATAAGGTAGAGAGCATTTTCTTGTGGTGTGTTGCATATATATAGGGCCAAACCCCACACTCGACCATATCCGTTTCATTCCGGCCGTTTCGTTTACGGTTATCGCGGAAAGGTGGAGAGCATCTGCATGTTGCGTGGTTGATCATGGATCCTAGTTAATTTCCATGTAACATTTTTTAGTGTTTCGTAAGCAGTACATCTCGTAACTTTTATCAAAAAAAAAATCGTAATTTTAATTAATAAGAGGTAATCGATTCGTAACTTTTATATGAGTATGATACACACCCAGATAGGAGGTGTGTAGCTCGGAATCAGGCTCCCATACTGAAGAGGAACCTGATTCCTACTCTCTCGCGTGATAATCTTTAATTCCAAACTCCATGCATCAAAAAAAAAAAAAAAATTACCGACACTAATTAAGGACAAAATTTCAGTGGGATAATAGGCACCAAACTCCTCCCACTAAAAACTTTTTCAAGTTTTAAACTGATACAATGAGAACTGCGTTGAATATATCAATTGATATGATTAATTCCACACCAGCAACTAATTGCAGAACCTAATCTTATGTGCACTTGAGAAAACAATAAGCGTTTGTCCTCTACGACTTCGCATGTGCAAATTCATAGAGGCCAAACATTCCTTATCTCTCTCTCTCTCTCTCTGATAAAAGAAAAAAAATAAACAGAGAAAACTGCAAATAAAAGTTCAACCAGTCAATACCTAAATCACTATGTTAGGGTCAACATTTGAGCATAATAGCCCAGAGCATCGATGATTCACTGCCCAATACCAATCTTTATTTTTTTGAACTGCGAAAAAAGTGGGATGAGGTGACCAGCGTAGCAACCCCACATGAGTGTGACGATTGGGGTTTCCGACCCACTGTGAAATGTCCGGTTGAGCCATAGCTACTGTCCGAATCGGACAAAACCGTCACCACAGCACCATATAGGCAACTAGTTGACCAAAGGCCTCCACGCAAATCCACACAAGTCCCAGTAATAGCATGGGAGGGATTCAAACCTAGAAAGTCCATACATGGAGAGGGAGGAGAATTTTATCCCGCTCACTTTCACCAACTAGGCTACCACCTCAGTGGTGCCCAGTACCAAGTTTTAGAACTTTCGGCTTTGTGAGTAGTCCTTGAGACTAACCAGATTTCCCCAGCGACTCATAGAACTCCAGGGGCCGAATCCTAATTTTCAAAAAAGCCGATGCCGGCGCGTATGAAAAAGGCAACAAAATCCTTTGGAAATTCTTAATTGCATCCTAAGCTAGCTATAATCCCGCCCTAAATACACTACCAAACCAAGCGTTAAATTGAAGAAATCTCAGCCAAACCAAAAGATCATCTTTTCGGGGGCTCGCAACATTGTGAATGGTGTTAGAGGCTTAGAGCATCTCCAACCCTGACTCAAATCATTAACCAACTTCGAAATCTGAGTAAAAGCCCTAAAACCCAAGTTTCAGTCCTTACTCAAACTCAATAGTATCAAATATGAGTTTTTTCACCAAATCAAGGGAGAACCAAATCCATAGCCAAACTTGCAACGGCTATATTTTGGTGGTATGCGGTGGTGGTTGCTGACAAAAAGAGTTCGTCGACATCATCACCAACTCCTGCGAGAGTAGCAGATCTAGATCAGACCTTATTTGATGCAATTGGTCGTAGGCGGTGGTGGTTGGCAGAAAGATCGACGTCATCATCTGTAGTTTTGTGAGGTTGGAGAACCTGGTTTGCGGGGGGAAGAGAGATGGGACTTTCAGACCTGATTTGACACAGTTCCGGCAGCTGCGAGCGGCGGTGTACGGCAGCTAGGGTTTGAAATCTGAGTAAAGGATTGGAAATGCTCATATCAAATAGAGCTTTTACTCAAATTTTTGCACAAATTTGAGTACAAAATTGAGTAAGGCTGGAGATGCTCTTAAAGATTTCACCTGCAGAGTTCTGTTAGGACTATCCTCTTATTCAGTCTGTTTCCTGGTAAAAAAAAACCATGTCCAAATAATGTTGAAAAATAATATGACATCGCAATCCTCCACTTGAATGCAAGGATGATGAAAAATAAAAGAGAATACAATGTCAATCCTCAAACAAAACAAATATAATTCTCTCTTTGAGAGCACACAAAATTCAAAAAAAAAAAATTACTAACAATATAAGTCCGGAGGAAATTTAATCAGAATACAAAGCAGCTTTGGGGTACTTCACTAAATTCATAATAAAAGTCCGTCAACACAATCTAAGCAAAATGAAGCTTGACTAGCTTAGTTTAGTCCAATTACACACGGGGACATCACCAAGACAAGAGGACGCCATATTCCGACAGGATCAATCCACTAGGCACGAGTTCTGCTGCTTTCAGCATTTCTTACTGGGTAAAAGTAGGGATGAGCCTGCATGTATCAAGAACCATCACACAACATTATCAGTTTCCTTAAAACTGCTATCCCATAACTGTTTAAAAAGAAAATAGCATGCTTCCGCATTGGCAGATCTTCAATTTTGCAATCCCAGAATACCGTCCTTAAGTATAGCAAATGAATAAATTTGATCTAAAGTCTTAGCAAAGGACGTTGTATCACTACTGTTACCACTTTCTAACACAGGTTCAAAGCAACAACCGCAGAATAATCTTTCAAAAAGCTTCATATATTTTAATGTTGGTGTGTAACAAGGGATTCTTACCATCGCTTCTTTTGCAGTTGGCCTTTCTTGATGATCATATCGCAGCAACTTGTCAAGGAAGTCAATTGCCTACAGAAGAGCATCAACACTTTTGTCAAAAATGAACAGCCAAGAGAACTTGAGTTTGCTTTAAAATGGAAGAAAACTCACCTCTGGAACAGCCAAATGGTGATTATCAGCATTGATGAATTTTGTCAAGGGTTTCCTGCTGTGTCTAATAACCACACATAAAATGGAATCATGCAAGTTGAAACATAGTTTCTCATAACAAATGAACATAGTTATGTGTACAATATTGTAACACTAACCTCCCGACAAGGGCAGCAAGATGTGGGTCTAACTCTAACCTATACTTGATGAGATAAGCATTTAGCTCATCCGTCCCAAGTACCTGAACGTGACATATGAATAGGGTCAAGTAAGTCGCATTTTCCACTTCCTCATTCAAATTCTCATTAGACTAATGATAAAGCGATTAACTACTTGCAGGTCACACGCCAAATAGACTTAAAAAACAGAGAAACAAGTGCACCCTACAGCTGGTCTAGGAGAGTGCCTATTAAATAAGGCTGTGTTTGTTACAATGTAAAATTTTACACTCAAAACGTAGTCATAAAAATAGTTGTACATGCAAAGAGATAATGTACTTCCGTGTTTTTGTGTATGGTTCTTACAAATCCAAACAGAGAACTTTGAGGCTGTGACAAGAAATATCACAATCTACTTGTGAGAAGAATTTAACGGATCTGCAAGAACATATTGGAAAACATAACAGAATCAGTCTAGCAGAGCCATTGTCTTCTCCTTATCTGTCCTCTAATCTACCTTTAGAGAGAGAAACAGGGATAGAGAGTGAGATGGTTGGGCTCATCGATGCAATCAGTGAGTAGAGAGAAAGATACCAAAGTAACACAATATGCATGCTAACTGAGCAAAGCACATATGTATAGCAGGTGAAGGTGTACGAGAAAGATACTGATCAGTGATTGTAAAATGACTACCAGAGTTAAACCTACATGATGTTTTTTGTGATTTGTAGGAAAAATATCATAACACCTAAAACCTTTTACCAACATAATGTGCAACCAAACATAAGAAAATTGAGGAACTGCTAGCACAAAATTGTTTTCAGCCCAAACAAACAGCCTAAATATCTAATGACCCGCGTGAGATCATTAAAAAAAGAATCTGCCACCTTACAATCACTCACTTCACAAAAGAGATCGAGGAAAGTCCACAGCTATGTAATGTTTGATACTTGAGGATGATGCCTAGAAACTATTAATAAAATTTGTAACAGAAAACAAGCGCCTGCAAAAATCCAGTGGTAATGAAATAACTAGAAACATATATGATACTATACCATACAGGGGACTCCGCATAAATAGCATTTTACATACCTTGGCAATTTTAACCAGTTGATCATGATTATCGTGACCATAGAAAAAAGGTTCCTTGCGGAATATCTGTACACCACAAGCAATTATACTAAGCATCGTACTGGAATCAATGATATGCAAGCATATCAATTTCTACTCATGCACAGCACATCACGAAGAAGATTTTTTCCCTCTTCGTTTGGTAAGAATCACAAAAAAGACAAAACCATATAAATAATCTCTGGAAAAAAGAGAAAAAAAAAAAAAAAAACAACGCCCTGTTGGTACCCATTAATGGGTGTCTGGGGAGGAGAATGTTGAGGGCAAGCCTAACCTTTGGGAATAATCCACAAAGTGGCTGTGCTCAGACTTACCCAAGACCTTAAGGTTATTGGGCTGAGTCTTTACCACTGCTCCACCAGTGGTCCCCAATAAGACAAAAGAGTTCCAATATCCAATTGCTGGTGAATGTATGATCAGAGTATTATTCACGGATTGACAAGGAGGCGGGCCATCAAATGAAACGCCTCGGCCATTTGAACAAACACAAACAGTGAAAAGACGGAACCTCTGAATGAACAAAGATGCCACCTACCAACCATGGTAGATGGCAGAGTGAGAGGTGCTCACCATTCCAGCAAACATACAACCAAGGCTCCACAAGTCTAAAGAATAATCATAATCCTGCAAATCAACTAAAAGCTCAGGGCCTTTGAAGTATCTGCAAAAAAGAGCAAGAGATAAAATTTATAGTAGAAAGAGATAGGGGGTGTATCAGTGCATGCAGAGCAGTGGAGATACCACTATGCACAACAAGGGGTCGTCAGTATTTCTGCATCTTCAATTGAAGTGATATGCAACAAACAAATCCAAAACAAAAAATTGTAAATGGAGCCATGACATTTGGAATTTATTCGGCGAGAACCTCTGATTCTGTAAGTGTTCAGCGAAGTTTAGGAATTTTTATGTACCTAACCTTCCCTTTCCCTTAAAATGCATTACAAGTTCAATAAATAAAATCTCACTTCCCGGCGGAGGAGTATAAACCATTGCCAGAATGCTTAAATGCAAAAATCGATGGTCAACCATCGAGGAAAGGTACACAAATCTTACTTTTCATCATCCACCAAAATTCTCAATCAAAACTGTATCAGATGAAGACATGAAGTCATATATGCAATTCTCAATTCCTGAATTTCATGTTGCTTGAAGCAATTGTTGGGAACATGTGTGAAAGATTGAGTCCCACATCGGATAAATAAAACAAAAAGAGAGAGTTTGACCTTAATATACAATTGGGTGACTCACCACTTATAAGGCTTAGCCTTTTAAGTGCATATATGGGTCATTCAACGTATAATGGTTCCATGTGATGTGGTGAACTCCGTGGATAATCCACAGCGGATCGGACTCCCAACAGCAATACATTACCGACAAAATCTATTTTTTTCCTTAACTAGATATCCTGAAACATCAGTAAGTGTCAACTCACACATCTTGTTCCATAAAGACAAACCACCAACTCTATTTCAGAAATCTTAACACAGAACAACTCAAATCATACTTTCTTTTTTTTACCACAACCCAAATCACACTAAATAATCTTAATTGGTGTACAAAAAGTACTGCATTTATTTCAAAAATATCCTTTATAAACTGCAAAAATATTGCCATAACAGACGCCTCGGATGAAAACTACATTTCAGTGGTAAACCTTCTGAGAGTAGCCACCACATATATTGCCCAAGGTTAGTGTGTATCCAGTCCTCCCTCGTCAATACACCGAATAAATGGATACAGTTATTGTTGTTATCATTGTAATTCACCATTTTATCCATTTTCGAATCACAAATTATTGAGGGAGTTTGTGGACAACTCACTACCAAAACGGAACAATAGTTTCGGCTAAATGGGACTTTAAAGGATAAACAAATGCATGGCTCCTCAAGTTTTCCAATGTGTTCAACACAACATTGCAAACCAATATAACAATTACTAAGCACATTACTCACTCCCAAATCCAGGTGAATGGATTATGCAGTATTAATATACGATCACGGAATCCGTGGTTCTAAAATATTCAAGGGACGCAGTCTAGAGATTATACACTTCGGGTAAAGGCATTTGGAATGTTCACTCCGCCCTCCAAGAGAACTCCAATGTGTAGCTATATTACATGGACCAGTCTAAGATTTTATGAAATCTCTTCACCAATAGATAAAATCAAGCCCTTGATTTTATCAAATCTTCATAAAATCTATTGGAGAACTCCCCCTAAATGTGTGAAACACCCGTGTCGCCCACCAGACACTTGAATAAGGGCATGGGATATCAGCCCGAAATTTTAAGTTGGACACGCAACTAGAAAGAAAATTAAGTATTCAAATTACAGCATAATTTTGTATAAAATGCTTATAGTATGCATGAAACGATCTATGGCATACTGCAAACACAATTTACCTTGGAAAACAAAAGAAATAGTATACTCAAAGTAAAAAGTGCGACTATTTTGAGTGTGTCCTCGGCGATGAATTTACCACCTAGACACAACCCCATAGCAGATATTCTAACCGATGTCATGCGACATAAACATCTACAATCCGATGAGCCTCAAGAACTCAAATATTCAACACCTCAAGAACTCAAATATTCAACACCTCAAGAACTCAAATATTCAACAGTCAATCACTAAAACCGTGACCGCGTGAAGGAATAACATGTGGCAATGTCATAAACAGAGAAAAGATAAGCACAGCATGTGAACGTCATCACATGCTTCCAATAAGAGATCAGACAGGAAATAAACCTTGAAGCAACACGAACATTGTATTCTTGCCCAGGATGATAGAACTCCGCAAGGCCCCAATCTATAAGACGAAGCTTACGCTGCTCGTGATCAATCATCACATTATGAGGCTTCACATCTCGGTGCATAATACCTTGGGAATGGCAGTAGTCTAGTGCCTACAAAAAACAATGGTACACTTGAAGATTCCACCATTTCTCTGTTGACATTTAAAACAACAATGCTTGGGATAATTATATTCACTTGTAAAAATCAAGGCAGGTGCAGCAATATAGTGTGAGATCGTGCTAACCAAGTATCTGAATTGTGAAACCAAATTCTAATTTCTGAACAAATAATTGGATCAAAATGTCAATAGTTAGATTTGGTGGAACTGCAATAATAGATGGAAGTATGCATGCATACATGTTGAAACTAAACAGTTTACTGTAGAAATGAAGGATTCCGGTCTTTAGTAGAGTAATGCAATAGTTGATGTCATCATATGGTTTAACAGGTATGCACTTGCCTCCACTGACAAGTATCTAGAGCGGTTCCTTCAAATTCGAGATACAGAGAGAGTGTACTTCTGTACTTGGTGCAGAAGAAGCAAACAAAGGTATGCTCGCTCGCTTCTGTCTGGTTCTCACCATCGCTATCCCTAAATGTTCACCTACCGAGTGTTTTATTATAACTTCATTTGACAATGCCTTGTCCCAAACACTTGAGATTAGCTACAAAATCATGTGTCACCACTCAGAGGACCAAAATTTCCATTAGAGACTGTGGTACATGCCTTCCATACTAGTTCAAACCATGTGGATGTTGATCTTCCTCTTGCTTTGCAGGACCCTTGAATCATGGCTATTGCTTACTGAAGGAGCATTATTGGCATTTGTAACACATCTAAAACATTCAAGTCAATCTATCTTACATTCCAAAGTTCAGCTCAATTATAATCTCTTTACAGCATTTTCTTTACTCTCACATGAATTTTCTTCATAACAGTCTCATTAATACCCCATATTGCCACTTTCTCCATCAGTTCATCATGAAAGGAGAAAGAGTTTCAAAGCTTTGTAAAATCTTGAAAACATTTCCTGACAACCAAGTTATTCTATCTGCCTACGAGTGACGTTGCTATGAACTTCAAAACTTTCTAACAAAGCTGGAAATAACAAGTACGTTTCATGCAGGAACATGTGGGAAAAGGAATTGTGATTTGAAGTTTGCTGAGAAAAAATTAAATGTTCTCTCTTATAAATGAGGATTGAAGATCCAATAGCATAAAAGGACGGAAAAGAGGCCAGAATACATAATAACTCAACACAAAACACCTTAACAAGGCTTTGAAGCAAAGATGGGGGGCTTTTGTGTTTTTAAACTATATAATAACATCAACAACCTCCAGTTCGCTAACTGGGAATTTTCTTCCAATTCACACAGATAAAAAGGAAATTCTCAAAACATCAGATTTACCATTGTGAATAGAGTTAAAGAGGCCCAAACGAAACATAAGGGAATCACAACATCCAACTATCCAATTGAGACAATATTCCGGATATAGTGTTTCATAATCACACAAAAAATAAAACATCAAATCAGAAATGGAGCTCTCACGAGTGGTGGTCGTATGTATTCCAGGAAATATATGCAACCAATGGCCACTCTGAGATCTATTTCTCATGCCACTAACATTGAAGTGTGGACCTCCTTACTTTGGGGTTAATAACAAGACGCCATTAAACCAGATGACCTTATCAAGTTTTCCCTTCGCCAGCGCTAACCAAATGAAGTTGCTGTATTCTATTTCATCATCCTTAACAGGGATTTAGAATGGAAACGAAGTTAACTGGTAATTTTTTCCAGATAATACTCCCTCTGTCCCACAATATTGGTCCTCTGAGTCTATTCCATTTTGGGGTGCACCAAAATATTAGTCCTTTCTGAAAAGTCAACTAAAAAAGTGTGGATTTCCAAAATTTACCCTTCACAATTTCCAAAATTTACCCTTCACAAATAATAAAATGTAACTTCACTAGTGGGACTCAAGGGGCAATAGTGGAAATTAAGATCATTGTCAAGAGAGGCGTGCATTTAATGTTTGTCCCCTTGGGGAGCAAACTTGTGGGACAGAGGGAGTAGTAATTGACGCGCCGCACATTAGACTGATACACAATCCAAACTGGCAAGCTTTTGATTTATCAGGTATGTATCTAATCAACAGATAGATGCACTGCAAATAGGTCATCTTAACATAACTTCTAGTAACAGCAACATATTGTTACCCTAACCATTTTAGCTATTTGCAGAAAATGAAGAATTTAGCTTATTTCTGAAACACATGCATACATATCAATACAAAAAAAACCCACCTCTTCATCCAAAACAAAAGATAAGGAACCAAATAAAACAAAAAGGAGAGCAACTGCAAAAGATCAACGGAGCCTTCTAAACATCTTGATCTATAAGATACATATAACTAAGGACTTGCAACACACTTGAATCACAAAATAAAAATGACAATAGGTGAATCAAGAATTTGTGACTAGAGAAGAGCAGTTGCATAATAAATCATAGATCCATAGTGAAAATCATCACGAGAACAAACAGAAGTGCATGCGAAACTTGCCTTTAGGAGTTCATAGATGTAATATCGTATGTCAAAGTCGGAAAGTGTGGGATATAGCATCTTAAAATCTGTATTATTCACATATTCAAATATTAGACTTGGGGTCTTTGATTGCTGATCTCTGACAATATCAAGCAATTTTATAATGTTCGGCCCGCCACAAAGGTTCTGCAGAATTTTAATTTCCCTCTTGATCTGCATTTGAAAGCAAAACTGAAAGTAAGTCTATGCATAACTTGAGAAAATAAATGAACTAAAAACCATCAAGAAAATAACAAGACCAATTAATTGAAAACACAAATTCAATACCGACGACAAAAAAGAAGAAAAAACGAGACTGGAGTCTATTTTCAATGCCACTTGCCACAGAGAAATCTTCTCTTTTTTTCCCAATCAAAATCCAATGACTAATAGACATCCTTCAATGTCCCAAAAAGAATTGCCAAAGAAAGCTCTAATTTACAAAATCTCACCCAAACCGAACTAAATGTTGTATACGAACACAAGTGGGGTTAGTTACATAAATCTTTCTTTGAGGTTCTACCAGTCAAGGGCCATATAAACAATTAAGTTAGGTAAAGGTCAAGCGTAACATCCATGTCAGCTCAGGCATTCCCCTTCCCCCCAGCATTTCCCTAGCACATCGTCGCATTGTTTTACTATATAATCGACACTCTTCATTGTATGGACCAATGTACTTGAATCTATTTTCTCACAACTTACCCTTAATCAGTGCCTACCCATACTAATTCGCGAGTATTTTCATTACTCATCTTTGCTAGTCTTACCACACATTCTACTTTAAATCTTCATCTGGGCTACCGTCATTTTATTCATTTTATAACAATATAACTTTTACTTGTTATGTCTCTTAGCTGCCCAACATTGGCCCATTTCTAGGTGGCAATGCTACGTATATTGTTTTTTGCTATCATTATCCTTTCAATTGCATTGGTACCCATTGATCATATGAAACGCCATAAAGCAACCCTCCACTTGAGCCAACTTACTTTGATTTAACGGACTACATCATTCACAATTTCTTCATCCTTGTTAATTGTATGAGCATACATAACGAAAAATGTCACTTTCAGTATCTCATGGTTTTGAACCTTCTTTGTTATTCATACTTCCACAATAAATAATTTTTTCTTCAATATAACCAGTTTCAATCCCTAATCATTTAAAACATGTATACCATTCTCTAACTTTCCATTTTGCATTAACTCGTCTCTTAGTTTTATTCACGAAGCAATATCATCAACATATAATATCATCGGCAAACAACATGTACTATGGAGCCTCATCCAGAATATTGCTTATCAATTAATCCATAGGACCATAACTAAAGCCAAATAAAATTTGAGGACAAAAAAGTCACAAAGCTGTGATCCGTAGTGAGATCCTAATGTCAATGGAAATTCAGTTTCTCTCCTGCAGGTGATATAATTGTAGTCGCAGTCCCATCATACATGTCCTTTATTACGAATGTATCACTTTGTCACTCCCTTCCTCTCCAATAACTATGATATGGTATCATTGGGCACCCATCATAAGCCTTGTCTAATTCACGAAAACCAACTGAAGATCTCTCCTCTTTGTGCTCTTCAATTAATATCTTTAGTATGAGCAATGCATCTGCAGCTTATCCACATTCTACAACCCCCAACTGATGCAGTGACACGGTTTTTACCACTATTAGTCATTGCTCGATAACTGTTGACCTTAACATCACTATATGACTCATTAGCTCGGTTCCCCAACAGTTGTCGCATATTTGATATCTCCTTTATTTTTCTACATTAAGAACAAAAATTCTCCGTTCACTCTTCAAGCATTTTCCTAGTCATTATGATCTTATCAACAAATTTTGTGACCAAGATACTCCACACCTCGCGTAAGCATTTCCATACCTTAATAGGGACACAATCCAGTTCTAATGCCTTACCCGATTTCAAATGTTAAATCCACCTTCCACCTTAAACTTACTTCTTCTAGGATTTAACTTGTATTCTCTAATTTCATCAAAACTACAATGTTCCTCTCTTAGATGCTACATCTGTTGAATTCCCTCTTTTGTAGAGGATGATGGCCGATGGCTCTATTATGATGTTTGGGACAGTTGCCAAGGAGCTCCAAATGCTCTATATTGGTTTTTGGAGTATCTCACATGTCCTACCATTGAAGGCCTAGCTCAGGGTTCCAAACCTTTATTGAAGAAAGAGCTCTTGCCACCAACTCAGAACAGAATGCTCCTTCCGCAAGGCCATTTCGTAGCAGTCATGGATGAAAAGAAGTTCTCACAAGCTTGGGCTTCTAGCTGTAGTTTGATTGCTCTCTTCTCACATAGCCTTGGCTACAAGCAACCTCGACTTCATGCTAGCAAGCAAGACGAAGGGGTCTTGTTTCTTTTGGTGATCAAGGCTTTTTTCTTTCCCGGTACTCCTTCAAGTTTCGCATATGTTGCTTTCGCTCTTACCAAGGAACAGTGTTTTCAGCGGGGATTAGTGCGCAAATAGCACTTATTTATTCCCCCTAACAACACCATATCGAGTATGAGGTATTGCCCACTACAATGCCCTCTCCTCCTCTTCATCATCTACACCCTTTCCAATGGTGGAGATCTCAGGAATTCCCGTGAAGCACCAAGCATTGTCGACATAAACTTAAGGAGGTGACCAACCAATTCCTCGACATATATCACTGATTCATAAACAAAAAAAATGTAGTTCGTCCTATGAGATTAACAATGGCCAATCAACTTCCTACCGTATAATTTGACCTGAAAACTCTGCATGATCCTTCTCTAACCCCCACCCCACCCCACCCCTCCACCATAAAACTTTGAAGAGCTCCAATATCACCCGATACTTGTCTACCTCCCACTTGTCACAAAAGTTCACCCAAAACACCAATTTGTGGGTGAAATTTTGTTTAAAGAAGAGAATGTGATCCACAAAAAACTATCCCTGCCACCATTTTTCATAATCTAAACATGCATTTGAAATTCATCCCATCTTCATACAAATCAGACTCCGACCTGAGTGCGTGGGAGAATATAGTCACCCCATTGGCATCCACAATTGGCAAGGATGGCACGGGTTTACAATTCGGAGGAGATAGAAACGTCGTCTGCAACTCAATCCTCAAGTTAGCACGACATTTGCTTTTAGCGAGAGCCTCAATGTAAAAGCTATAAGCTAAGCTATTCCTATTACAACCCATTTCAAAATCCTAGCCAGCAAATGCAATATACAATATTTACAGTGCAGCCACAAGCCTCCACTAAACAAATGACAGGTTGGTCGGATGAATAGTAGACTATTATATTGAGCTAAATCCTACAAGACCTAGCCTACCAACACACGAAGAATTCTGGAAAAGCTATAAATCAGCTATCAAAGCATCCTATGCACCACCTAAGAAACTAGAAATGGAATAGCCAACACCATAAGCTTCCCCAGATTCCTTAAGAATTGTAGTCACACTAGTGCCATTTCATCAGCCCTCCTACCTAAGAATTTGGGGTGAGCATGGACCGGATTGGTTCGGTTTTGTAGTAAACCAAGAACCAAACCACTACCTACGGATTATGAACTTGGAGAACCAAACCAACCCATAAAAGGCATAGAACCAAACCAATCCAAACCATTAAGATACAGATCGGTTTCGGTTTCGGTTTCGAACCACGGTTTGCTTAAAATTGAGATATTATTTCTGTTAACTATTTAAAGTACTTAAAATTGTGAAGATTAATAAACCAAAACTTATATTAAATCCGATTCCATTAAAATATCATTAAAATTAATCATGGTAATGAAGGAAATCAAGGAATAGGAATAGGCTATGACCGAATCATGTATAGAAATTTAGAAAAATAGAAACGGGCTGTGGAATCAAAATTGGAATGGAGAATTTCATTAGCAAATTTATTGGCTTATGACTAAACCACTACCGGTGTATTGGAATTAAGGGAATAAGTTATGAATCTTAGGCAAAATAAAATCTTGCACAGAGAAGGAATAATGAATAAATTAAATTAGGAAGTTAGTTAACTATGACTTATATATATAAATACATTTATATATAATATACACGGTTCGGATCGAATTGGGACCAGAACCATCAACGTAAATCCACAAACCAAACCATTGAATACGGATTCTAATTTTTTTAAACCAGGACCAAACCACGTTACTAACAAACCGAACCAAACCAATCAGTTTGGACTGGATTCACGGTTTGACGGGTTTTCTCCTCACCCCTACTAAGAATTCAACTATTGCCCTGAAAAAAAGTCACAAGTTGTTTCCAGTAGGACCAGAGCACCTATGTTTCTCCACTGCAAAAGTTGGGGATCAAGTTTAATTGAAGCAACACAGAGTCAACTTGCTTAGCATCAATGAACCCTATCACTTATCGGAGATGTTTTTTGTGTTCCATATTCCCCCACTAGTGTATGGGACAAATGGATGCATTTTGATTAAGGTCGTATTCTCTGTTTATCACTTTACCACTAATAATTGAACCTCATAGGGGGGGGAAAAACAGAAACCTAACACGATTTTTTATTCTATATATGCTTGGCATAAACTGTAAGTTCTTGAATTGTAGCAATAAAGTTATAAACCAAACCCTAAACAATAATTGAATTCGAAACTCAGCACAAAAATAACAAACAAACTCGCCTTCTTCTTCTTAACAGGTTTAAGGATCTTGATAACACATTTCTCGTTATTGGTGCAGTGAACCCCCTCAAACACCTCACTGTATTTCCCTCTCCCAACCTTCCTCACTACCTCATAGTCATCCTGCTCCCTGCATTGCCAATCCAAACACAGATAATTCATCAATAAAAATCCAAAATCAGAACCAAATACACATATCCATATCTTTCTGTATACAGGCTACATCTATTTACCCCCATTGAACGGTGAGCGACTCGTAATCCCAGTACTCCTTGGGTCGGATCACATTAACGTCGGCGTAAACCCTAGCCTTCGACGGGGCGCCGGGGCGGCGGACGGACTTTCCGATCTTCTGCGCCAGGGTTTCTGACAGCGACGGCAGCGGCCGGAGGCGGGGCGACGGTGGTGGTGGAGACGGCGGAGATCGCGGCGCCGGCGGTGTGAATTTGTGTTTTTGTTTGTGTTTGTGCTTTTGTTGATGTGGGAGGGAGAGTGGGGCCCTGGAAGAGTGAGGGCGGAGGAAAATAGGAGGGGAGGGAGGATGATGAGAGAGGAAGGAAGAGAGAGAAGGGGAGGCGAAGAGGGAGGAGGAGAGAGAGAGACGGTAGGAAGTGGAGATGATGAATTGCAGAGGAGGCCTTACGGCCATCAAACGGGTTTATAGAGGAGAAAAAGGAGAATCGAGAGACTCATCAACCCTTTCTCTTTCCCATATCCAACCCCTCCTTTTGCTTTTTTTTTTTTTGCTTTTTAATTTTTTAATTTACCGTCTCTCTGTTCCTCTCTCTTTTTTCTGTTTTATTCGTTTGTTTCTTCCCCACAAGAAGGAATGGATGGGTCGGATCCTCTTCCTCTACCGATTTCTAATTTGGGAATTGTTCCCTACCCCGCCTCCATATTTACTTTTTTTTCTAAGCAAAAAAATTTATTAATCTTTCAAGAAAAAATAAATAGTATTAAAACGGATATGGGCCCACCACCATATTTTGAAGAGATAGTGGACAATTTATCTTACCCTCATTTTCCACTTGGGATCGGAAATATTTGGGTAAATCCTTATTCCAACTACTTGTAAAGGTGTGTTTGGTTGGATGGAATCATATGTTTGGTTTATCAAAAAAATAAGGACTCATCATTTCAAATGGAATTCTGATTCCCGCAAATAAAGAATAATCATTCAATTAGAAAAGCTAATGGATCATCATTCTATTCATCTCTAATTATTGATGGCACACTAAATTGCTACCGCCACACCAATTTCCAGTATTGCCGCTCCGAAATTTACTATTATCACTCTAAATTCACTATTGCCACCCCAAATTTACTGTTTGTCATATCAATTTTGGAACTCATTCTTAAGCATAACCAAACACGGGAATGGAATGGTTATTATCTCATTACATTCTCATTCTATTTCAAGCTCCATTCCATTCTTATCTCCATCTCATTCCAATAAACCAAACACAACCTAAAACAAAAGAATGAATAGGATCTAAACAAAAGTAATTTATATGTGCTTCTCGCAATGTCGATTTTTGTTATGTCATGTGTTAAAATTCCATTGGGATTATGTAAATCATTAAATTCAATGATTGTTAAATTCTTTTGGAATAGGGTAGAGATCCATTGGCTGAAATGGGGAAAGCTTACAAAGGTGAAAGGAAAGGGAGGGTTGGGCTTATGTGACTTAGAAGCTTTAAATCTTGCAATACTTGCAAAGCTTGGGTGGAGGCTGTTGAATGGGGAAGATTCCATTTTTTCCCAGGTATTCAAAACAAAATACTTTCCCAAGACATCTTTCTTAGAAGCACAACCTAAACAAACTTCCTCATGGGCTTGGCAAAGCATCCTGGCTAGTAAAGAGGTGGTGGCGATTGGATGGAAGTGGAAGATAGCTTGCGGTGATGAAGCTAAAATATGGGAAGATCCGTGGTCGTTGGACCCCCTGTACCCTAAAATATTATCCCCAATCCCTTGTGACGATCTGTGAAATAAGGTGGGGGGGTCTTATTGATAAAGAGAAAAATGTGTGGAAATAGGATCTGATCACGCAATTATTCATTCCAAGGTACGTCGAGCAGATTTTGTGTATTCCATTAAGCTCGACATGGCTTACTGATGTGCGTGTAATACCCGTCTCGGATAAATAGCATTAATTCGCATTTCGGAGTGTTTAGGAGATTTGGGCTTAATGTTAATAGAAGTGTTAGTTGGAGGGGTGAAGTGTAGTGTGACATTGGATATTTTCTTCTCCTGTTGGTTTTTCCTTCACTCTTATCAAAGAGATAGAAAGAGAGAAAGAGAGGACGACAGTAGGAGAAGAAGAAGAAAAGAGGAAGAAGAGAATGAGAAAATTAGGGAAAAACAAGAGGTAAATTCCATAGTTCAAGTGTTTAATTTCATTCTCTATATCTAGTTTTTCAACTGATTTTGTTCATGAGAATGAGTTTTGGGAGTTGAAAATTGGGTTTTCTTGCAAGAAATTTGTGGATCATGTGGTTGTGCAAAACAGTGTTTGGAAAGTTGAATCTGCCATGGTTTTGGCCGAATTTTTAGATATGGTTTTAGAGCTCCTAAATTCTTGATATTTTTACAGTAGATACCCATGGATGTCTTGTATGTTGTGTAAAATTTTCAGAGTTTAATTCGAAATACAGAAAATATGAAAAATGATTTACCGAGCTGCTGTCAGTCTCGTGTTTGTGTAGGCAGCACTGGTAGACTTTGGGAAAAATGGCATAACTCCTAGCTTGAGTGTCCGTTTTTCGAACCGCTTTTTGATTTGGAAACTAGACTCGTATACCTTCGAGATAGTGTAGGGTTTGTGACTTAATTTCTGTAGGATATAGCAGTTTTTGAGTTGAAGTTGATGGTTGAGGAATTCTGGGCAGCCTTTTGAGCTGTGTTTTTAATAAGTTTTGGTATAGCTAAGTATGATCAATGGAGATGGGTCCTTATGGGTCTTTTGTGTTGATAAGTTGGTGATGTTTTGGAGTTGGAATCATTAGAAAATATTGAGTAGGTGATTTTTGGTGAATTATTGAAGGTGGACTGTTCTGCAGAATTTGCAATCTTGTGATTGTATTGTGTAACATCTATTGAGTGTATCTTGGTCATCCGGACTCTAAATAGGGAAAATTATATGTCGAAATCTATGTACTGGAAGTCTACATTCTAGTGGTTATAGTCTTGGAGTCTGATTTTAAACGTGTCGGAAGTTATAGTCAGGATACGACAGACTGTCCTGCTGGATTTTGTGTTTCCTGAGCAGAATTTGTGTGTTTGTGTGTGAAAACGACTGGGTTCTATTGCTCATAAAAATCTATGAAAAATCAGGGATAAACCTTGACGTGTGGTTTTGATCTCCACCAAATCTTGGATCATTTTGATGCATATTCTAATAACGACGGATTTTACAAGTATGGGTGTTCCTGTTGAGTTTTGTGTGTTGCAGCGAACGGTTTAATTCACGAAGTTGTTGGCTGTTGTTTAATTCCATAATAGCCTTATATTTTCATATTCAAGCATTTGTGCTAATATTTAAAGATGATCAAATACTGATATGGTTTAGCTTGTGGCTAGGTGACAAGTCGAGTCATCGAGAGGTGCCGAAACCGTAAGTTTGGCATTCTCCAGTCGAATCGAAGGTGAGTGTGTTTGTCATGGTTATGTTCAATGACATATAACTGTGTTGAAGATGTATTGTTGTGAAGGTGAACATATAACTGTGTTGATGTTATATGAATGAAAGATGTGTGAAAGATGTGTGTGAAAGATGCATGTGAAAGATGTGTGTGAAAGATGATATCTGCAAAGGGGCTGTGGATTGGGTTTCACCCCGAGTACGTTGTACCGCCTAATTACCGGTGACAACGAGCGGAGTGTGCTCCCACAGTGACCTAGCATTATGTGTGAAAGATGGTATCTGCGAAGGGGCTGTGGATTGGGTTGCACCGCAAGTACGTTGTACCGCCTAATTACCGGTGGCAACAAGCGGGGTGTGCTCCCACAGTGACCTAAGATACATAGGATGTGGCAGACGTGCCGCTTGCATGTGACTGGTTATTTACATGTTGATATTCATTGTATATCACTGCTGTGTTTTTATTATGATGTTTTGTGAGGGGTGTTGGGTCTTGAGTTGGAATGTCGCGTGTCCGCATCGACTCGGGCCCACAGCGGGTGCCGTTTGCGGGGCGGGGCGTGACAGTGCGGATTTGGAAAAGAACCAACAATGGCAAGTTCTCAGTGAAGTCAGCATATGTGCTCGCAAAGGAGATGCTAAATAGACAACAAAGCATAGTGAAGATATGAGCTGAGACTAGTGGTGGCAGCCACGATGAAGATAAGTGGAAGTGGATTTGGCATATGAAAGCACCCAGGAAGGTACGATCTTTTATTTGGAAATGCCTGCAAGATATCGTGTGTGTTAATGCTAATCTTGTCAAAAAGAAAGTCCCAAGTGGATTGCTTGTGCCCTATGTGCGGATTGTGCCCCGAAACAGTTTCACATATGTTGTTTAATTGTGAAAGAGCCAAAAGGTTATGGTTACTCTCTCCCTTTCAGTTTAGACCTAAGGTAATGGATGGTGCTCAATTTGGGGAAGTTTGGAGTGT
Organism: Gaultheria prostrata; assembly: GCA_036023075.1. Classification (NCBI taxonomy): domain Eukaryota; kingdom Viridiplantae; phylum Streptophyta; class Magnoliopsida; order Ericales; family Ericaceae; genus Gaultheria; species Gaultheria prostrata. The sequence continues at coordinate 27,062 of JAXBDA010000969.1, forward strand.
TGTTGGGAAACAAGGAAGTGGTGGGGACAAATGGGATAAACTTGACATGTTTGCTTCTATTTGTTTACGGCTCTGGAAAGCACGGAATGAATGGGTGTTTAAGAAAGAGTAGGTGAATGAGGTGCAAATTAATGCTACAAGGGGAGAAGTATCACAAGTATTGCCAAGGTACAAAGAAAACAGAGTCGAAACCTCCGGAGCATAATAGAGTGCATGATCAGCGTTGGGTAACACCAAGTTTAGGGTCCTTGAAGGTTGATGTTGATAGGGCCTTTGATGTTGATTCAGGGCGAGGGGTGTAGGGATTGTTAGTCGGATGAGCAAGGGCAAATTAAACATATGAATGCAATTCCTTTACCAAATGTTGCTTCAGCTGAGATGGCAGAGGCGATGTGATTTCGTAGTGCACTGAAGGCTTTAAATGCGGAGGATGGGCAGAAGTATCAAGTGAAGGGGGATGCTTAAGGAATTGTCAACACGTTGAAAGAAAATTGTGATACTAAACCCAATCTGGATATCTTCATTAGAGATACTATTTCATTAGCTCGTCATTTATTGTTTTGTTCATTTCATTATGTTTCTTGTATTTGCGATAGGGCGGCTCATGTCACAGCCAAGTATGCCATATCTATTGATCACGTGGTGTCCCAGAGTGGAGATTTTCCTTCCTGGATACGGTGCGAAGTTTGTTCGGATAGCTAATAAAATTTTGATCGATTGGAAAAAAAAAATAGAAGGTTACAAACAATATCACCCCCAAGCAGAACATTATATAAAAAATTTACAAATACCATCCATGAATTTTGTTAGTTTTTTTATAACTCTAACCAAGGGGCGACTCTAGGATTTTCATTCAGCACTGACATTAATACACAGCGTGTCTATAATGAAAAGTTGTATGCCCCAAAAAAAAAAAAGGAGCCATCTGATTCCCTTTATTTTTTTTAGTATTTTCACATTGAATCAAATGTCAGGCAACCACTATGTTTTTTTATTTTTTTTTACTATATTGGGCTCTCATAATTGGGCAAGACGTATTTTGTTTTTTTAGGCTATAACAATTCAAATTTTTACATCCCAGTCTCGAAATGCCGCTTCTAATTCCCATTAAAGATAGGCTTATTGTGTTTTGTTGAAGACTTTGGAGTTTTAGACTTATGTGAGAGTGCTGCTTTTTTTTAGACTTGTAATGGTTCAGACTTATAATGGCTTAGACTTCTAAGTTTTAGACTTATAGTGGTTTAACTTGTAATTGCTGCTTTTTTCTTTTTTTATGTTGGTGGTATGTTCTTGTTGTGTTATATTGCTATTTTTAAAATTGGCCTAGTGTTTTTGTTTTTAATTGGGCTAGTGTAAAATTAGGGAAAATTTCCAAAAAAACCTTTGAACTATCACCCCAATGTCCCATAGACCTCCAAACTTCATTAAATGTTAATTAAACCTCCGAACTTTACAAAAAAATTTCAATTGCACCCACGCCGTCTATCTCCATTAATTTCTTAACATAGAATGCTGACTGGACAATTCCCACTCTCTCTCTCTCTCTCTGAAAAATTATCAACAGTGATCACAACTCAACACTCTATCATGTCCACCCTCTCCCCCTTCCTCCTCCTCCACCTCTCCGCCCTCATTCTAGCCCACACCTTTTCCCTATCCCTAGATACCTCAACCCTCAAATTGAATCAGACTCAATTGTTTGTGGCTCATTTAAAGAATTTGGTATTCCTCTTAGGAATGACCCAGTGGTGGGCAATGCGCAAGAAACAAAGATGGAGACATAATCAAGCTTGTGGACTTGGAAGCTTAATAATCAAAAGGGTACTGTGACTATGGCCCGAATTCAATTCTATTGTCTCACTTTTCATTTGTTTCATCTTGATTTCGTTCTTAGCTAATTCCATCATACCAAACTAATTAAAACCAAATATCAATCACTAATTAAATGGGAAATCGAACTGATCTAAAATGAGAGATCTGGGGGAAAACCCAAATGGGAATAGTTTGCCAAAATTATAGGAAAAGTAAAGCTAGAGGAGAGGGATTTATAGCGAGACCAAAACTTAGAGTCGGAGTGGTTTCCACCCATTAGAACCACACGGTGCTTCTGATTCAACGCAATAGGCGTATCAGGTATTTCAATCTCTGAGTTTCCATAGTCCTTTTTGTGTATCCAATTTTATGATCTCAGGCTAACACTACCAATTTCCAATCATGCTCCGATGGCCATGACAACTACGAAGATATTGACATAGACGACATCGAATTCGATGACCTAGTATGTCCAAAGGGCGTGGCAGTGAAAGACGTCGCAGGGAGCGACGACAGTGACAATGATGATGAAATCGACCCTCTCGATGCATTTATAACGAGATTCAGGAGGAGATAAAGGTGGCTCAACCGAAGTAGAAGTTAGAGAAGTATATGGATGATGAGAGAGAGGGGAATGATCAGAGAAAGAGAGAGGGGGAAACTGGTCCATGGTGGCGGTGGCATCGGCGGAATTGAATAAAAAAAACTGGTCGGTGGTGTTTTTGAAGGTGAGGGGAATTTCCACCTCACTTTTACAGCTCAAATAATGTACATCTGTCCCAATAGCAATAGTTTGTGGTGCCACGTAAGTACCTCCGTTCATAAATTAATGGAGATAGACAACGTGGGTGTAATTGAAAAATAGTTGTAAAATTCAGAGGTTTAATTATAATTTAATGAAGTTTGCCTTTTGTGCTAGACCTTGGTGCATGTGCTGATTGTTGTATTTGGTTTGGCTCTGTTTTGGGCCTAGGCCTTTAGGTGTTTGGGCTTCGGCCTTTGGGTGTTTCTGGGTTGGCTTCTTGCTAACCTAGGGTCTGGCGTTGGGGTCTGATGTGGTATTGTGTTACCCTTCTTCCCTTTTAATCTTTGTATTCGTTCAAGATTAATAAAGTTATTTTCTTTTCAAAAAAATTTAATGAAGTTTGGAGGTCTATGGGACATTTAGGTGATAGTTCATAGGTTTAATTATGATGGGCTATTGTGAAATTATGATGGGCTAAATTGTGTTTGAAACTTTAAATTGGCTTTTTTTATGCTTGGTTTTCATTTAAATGGGTTGAATATGTTTAAATGCACTAGATGTTGTTGGGTTTGGCCGGAAAAAAGGCCTGTCAATGGGAACCAACTGAACCGGCCGAATCAGATCGAAATCGAACCGACCTCTTTTAAACCGATTTTGGTTTCATGTTATCCCCGAACCGAGTTTTTCCGGTTCACTAAAAAATAGGCAAGAACCAGACTGAACCGAACCAGTTTCACCCCTAGTTTTTTTGGTCATGGATTTGCTTCCATGTTTCGGAACATTGTCACTGCGACTTGGTGCCTACTATGCTCTTCACGGAAAGGAGTGAAAGGAGCAAGGAGAGAGAGTTAACCTTAATGATAATAGGAAGGAAGAGAGAGAATCATATCTGCTTGGCTGGTTAACACAAGCAGGGTTTGTTGTGGGATCTTGTTTCTATGCAGGTTTTGTGTCTCTGTGTGGGTGTGTTTATCATGATAATGAGGCTTTGGTCTAATATTGAGTTTTGCCTATTTAATATTTTGTGGATTTGTTGACCTTAACAACTTCTATTTTGGGTTCTCTCGAGCATTTCAGTATGCCCTTACGTAGTACTTTTTTTATAACCGACCGTTCAGATTCCTTTTTGCCCCTTTCGCTTGTTGGTATCTCATTTTGGCTAGTGTTCTTGCCCAATTGGAATGTCCTCTCATCTGTGGTTTCCCCTTCCCCATCTGTTCCAATTGTTTAGCGATTTTGGTTGAGATAATGTTTGCTTATGCATTTCTGTATGCCTTTCATAGTACTTCATTGAGTTTTTGTCTCTTTCCCGTAGGGTCAGTTTCCCCTTTTGTTCTTCCTCGGTCTGATTAACCTCCCACTTCTGGTTTTCCCTACCCCGTCCGATCCGATCATCTCACGATTGGGTTTGATGCAATGCTTTGATTGACTCAGGTTGGTTGCCTCTTTTTCTGTTTGACTTTGGTTTTGCTTTGGGCTTGCTTCTCATTGATTCCATGCTTTCTAGCCACACTTTCCTTTCAGTTGCATGTTATGTTGTTTGGTTTCTGCATTGCTTTGTTTTGGATTTTGCTGATTGACGTTGTGTTTGGCTGTTACCCACTTTATGGAGAGTTACGTTTGGATTTGTTGGTTCTACAGTTTATTTCAAGGGGCAGAATCTTGGTCATGAAGACCTTATTTCCAGGATTTCATCAGATCCGCGAACCTGTTTTATCTCCTAGGAATGGTAAAAAAATATGATGAGACTCGTCTGCTTTGCTATGCTTGGAGAATTCCGGATTCCATTTTTGATTTGTAGTGTCTTGGGTGGCCTATCACTGATATTTTTCTTTTCTGCTAACTAGTTAGTAACTAGCTATGTTTTGAACTGCAAGGGTATACTCTTGGTCTTGTTTGTCTGGTTTGTTTCTCAATGAAAGTTAACTTACCTAAAAAAAGTTGGACCAGTGGTGGTGGTTTGGGTACTCATTACCGTTTCTTTTGCAAATTGATGACTATGGTAATGGTCATTTTGTTTAGGATTGGTTTGGAGGAGTGATTGGGGGTTGACAGTGATGGTTGCTCAGTGGATTGGCTACTTGGGCGGTGGTGGTTTGGGATGGGGGTATTTATTTAATTCAAATTAAGTCCAAATAAGTTAAGGGAGATCACCTTAGATGATATGAGATTCTCCGGAACAGTTTCTTCTAATAACTACAATTGCGTCTCTTTCTGGCAGCTACTCTACCGATTTTATAGCTCTGTAGTTGGCCTCGGCCAACTAGTTGCACGACGTCTAACTGTGTCGCAGAGCTCTCAATTAAAGGTGTGATAGACGCTTGGTCTGTATTGGTCAATTTCTGTGTGGTCGTCAATAGTGGAACTACCGTGGTATCTGAACATTGACAAGGATCATGTGGGTCATTTAACAAATCTACAAAGACTGAATTAGCCATTACGTTGGATGTTCTCTTTCTGTTAATTCAGTTGTATTTGTTGGTACTCAATAGGATTTGATTAATGAAATTTCCCTTTTTTTATCACAAAAAAAAATAGATAGGATAAATTTTGCTATTGCTTTATATTAAAGTTAACCCACAAACTATTAATTAAATCTTTACCAACTTTTTTGTGTGTTTTGTTTTGGACTTCGGACCCTAAGTTTTGTTATACATATTTTTCTAAATATGTATAATGTCAGGGCACATAATTTTCGGGGCTCTAAAAAAAAATGAAAAAAATTGAGAGCCCAATGCGACCACATCATTGGTGTATGTTTACCCGCCTTTGCTAGTAAGTGGAGGCCCCATGTGTGCCTATCTTCCAAGAGGTTGGATGTTTGAATCCCACAAAAGCCTAAAACATAAAAAGAATTCGAACCTTAAAGCCAACAAAGAATTTGTTCGATTGTTACTAGAATTATTCGAGATGCTTTCAACATGGCCCGAACATTCGATTATTTATTTTTGAAAAAATAAAAAATGTGGAAAGGAGCTCGTACCTTAAAAGTTGGTGTTCATGAATTGTACCAAAAGAGGAAAAAGGTTGAATTCAGGCGTGTTTCAGTTTTTTTGTTTTTTTCAACGCAATTGTACTTACTATGAACATAGACTTTATTTACCACAAAAACAGACTACACTTACCACACGTATAGACTATAAGTTGTGGTAAGTGAAAACTATATTTATGATAAGTAAAGTTTGTGTTTATAATAAGTAAATCATAGTATATAAAATTAGAATACCGGTACTCTAATACCACTTTGGAGCACCACGGCCGGACCCGTTTCGAGTGGCCTCACGTTGGTGGATACAAAGAATTGCGACTTGCCAACGTACGAAAAAGTGGGAATAAAAAACAGCAAAGAAACCAAGAAAAGGAAGCGGGAAACTTCGAATTACAGAGACCAAACTTTGTCCGCACACGAAACCACATCCCATTTCTCCCTCGTGTCTGCGCCTAACATCTATCTAGGGTTCATTTCATCTCTACATAGTATATACACATACCAGTCAAAGCTAACAACAAGGCAGCGGCGGCGGCGGACGGAATGGACGAGGTTAGGGCAACCTGTGCCTGGGTCGCCGCTCGCTCTTCTCATGTCACAATCGACGACTCAGGTCCTCTCTCACCTTTCCTTATTCGAATGTGGATTTGAGCGTCGTTTCATATGATTTACGTGTGTATATTCTCGTTTCGCTAGGCTGAGGAAAATAGGGGATTTTTTTTTTTTTTTGGAAACGCTATAATACACACCTCTAATTGGGTGCCTAGGATAGACGAGTCCTAAAAATATTACACCCTCCATCCCAAATTGCTTGCCCCTTTTTGGGGAAGCGTGCATTTTGCACACAAAAAATAATGGGCTTAGGAAAATTATTTTTCAAAAAATTGACACCAATTTTTTCCACTCAATGAGATCTTTAAATTGGTGTAAGAATTTTTTGGAAGAAAAGAATGCTTATACATTATTTTTTGCGTGCAAAATGCACATATTCCCAAAAAGGGCAAGCAATTTGGAACGGCGGGAGTATGAATCTATTACCTCTCTCTTGTGAATAAAAAGTTAGTACTTGTATAAAAGTTACAAAAAAGTTACAAGACGCACCAAAATGTTATTATGAATCATCGAGAAAATGTTATAAATCATATTTCTGAAAAGTTATGAATTTTTAATCTAAAAGTTATGAATTTTTAATCTAAAAGTTATGAGACACTAAAAAATGTTATGATTGCGTGAGTTGACAAAATATGGACTATACAATAGGTGCATATTGTACACACCTTTAATGGGTGTGCAATGTAGCCATTTCCAATTTTTTATTGTTGAATGCATGCAGGAATTGAGAAAGTAGTGGAAAGTGTCAAGGATTCAATCCCAAAAGTGGGGTGGGATTTTGAAGGGATTCACTACTCCGACGAGGGACCGCTCACAGTTCAGTATTTATTTGTATTGGATACGTTGAACTTTTGTTTTTGGCCTGGTATGCTTTTACACTCTTGGTAATTGTTGTTCATTTTTTACATTTTTTTTTAATCTTTAATCGTTGTCATTTGAGAAGAATGCATCTTTGGAACAAGGTTATGGTTTGCGTGATGTGTATCGGCCTATTGGGGCTATTCCTGCATTACATCTTTTTCCAGTTATTAGTTCTTTTATTTTGCTCTGGAATTTTCAGTATTGATGTTTCCTATCGGTATTTGGTGCTAAGTTATTTCATTTTTGCCTGGATGGCCGCTGTAAGAATTTTGGCTATCTGTGTCCGAAAAACAAATAGGTTTTGCGATTGGTTGGTATTATTGGTACTACTAATCATGGGAGAATATAACTTTGAAGCCCTTGCTTTTCACTAAGACAAACTCCAACCAAGCTCTTAATCTCTGGAAGGAAGGCCAAAATTTCTACCGCCATATTGGTACTAATAAGCATGGGAGAATATAACTTCGAAGCCTTGCTTTCACTAAGACAAACTCCAACCAAGCTCTAAATCTCTGGAAGGAAGGCCAAAATTTCTACCGCTATGCTCCAGCCTCTGTATAGGATCTAAAAAATTGGGACCTCAATTTGAGTCTCGCTCAACACATACTGGTGTTGGGTCTCCAGCTGTGTAAAATGCAGACTTAGTATCTATAGATGCAAAATTGGTATCGTTGGAAAGGTATCAACAATACCTTCGAAATGAGACCGACACCAATGTATACGTCAAATTGATATATAATCCATTTCGAGTGAATATTTGGGAGAGAAAGTTGACTTTGGGAAAGATATGATTATGAAAGTAGAGATGGAAGATGAGAATTATGCTGGGGTCTTTGTTAATAGTGGTATGCTCGAAATGCACTGTTTGAGTCTCCAACATGGAGACGTGGTTTGGAGTTGCTCTAAGAAATAAATCAGCCTTGTGTTTGTTCTGTTAGTATTGAGTCTATTGACATGTTTAGCCATTGTGGACTGTAGCATTCTAGTTCCTGTGGCTGTTGGAAGCTACAATGAGGACAGATACATGAAAGCAATAACAGAGTTGGGTGGAATACTGTATTAGTTCAAGTACACCCTAACTATGTTATTGCCCTTCATTGCTCTGACCTCCATCATAACGAGTCATTAAAAACAATTTTCTGATGTTCAAAGATTTAGAGTTTTGCAAAAAGCTCAATATGTTCTTCACCTTCATAAATAAAATTGAGTGCATCTTGATATTTCTTGTACAATACTTTTAAACTAGTCCAAACTCCAAAGAACATTAGGTCTATTTTTACCAAATAGAATGACTTGGTACACTTGATGTTGCTTAGGTGAGGGGTGAGACCTTATCTTTTATTCCCCTCAGGAAATTTTCATGATACCATAACTTTGACATTCATGCAGATTCAGCATGCAACGTAGCTTCACCAAATCTTTAAGTTACCAAGAACACCCGTTATATAAAATTCAGAACTTTACATATAGGATTCGAGTTTGATGTTAATAGTTGCGCTAATTTTACCTTTAACATTTTTATTTCATTTCCCTTATTTATAATAGACAAGGATTTGAACTATGACGATTTGGCTTCGGGACTAAAGGGAGCTCTTCAAAATGACAAATCTGTGTTTGATGCTGATCGTCTTCAAAAGTACACTGGTATTTTTGGCTTCCTTTTCATCCTTTGACTATTTGATATTGATTTAGATTTGTTGTTCCATGAATCTATGTCAAGACTACTCTCTCTCTCTCCAAGTGATAAAAGGAGGACATGGTAACAGCAATTGATAAACTTAGTTCTCTGTTTTCCCCACTTTTCTATGGCCTCAGGTAGCGGAAGATTGGCTTGTGTTAGTCATCTAAGTATGCACATTTGGCCTGTCTCAATGACAGCATGCAACTGCTATCTTAAGAGGCTTTTGTGTCGAGTTAGGGTAGTTTTCCTGTATAGACATATCTTTCCTGCTCAGATTGTTCCTATGGTATACAAGGTTTGCTTGTTGGCCAAGATCTTATATCATTTGATTCACTCATTATGTTTATCGGAAATGCCCCCCTAAAAAACAGTGGTTTAGTTATAATTATCCCCAGCTGCCCACTTCCGAAATTCTCCATTATAAATCGTTGTGATATTGTTTCCAGGTCCTGAACTACGGAAATTGTTGAAATGGCCAAGGCCACTTCCTCTGGAGGATGAAAGAGTCCGCTTACTGCGCGAGGTACTTTACAGATGTTCATATCATCTCGCATATTTCTTTGTTTTCACTGGTTTGCAATTACGTTAATCCTGTTTTCAATTTATCTGATTACCAATCCAATTGTTCCTGTAAATTAATGTCAATGACTCAGGTTGGCCTTGAACTGGAGAAAAACTTTGAGGGTAAAGCATCCAACCTCGTTGCTTCATGTGGAAAATCAGCAGAAAAGCTCGTAACTCTCGTTACTCGCCACTTTCCTGGTATCTTAATCCTTGTACTTATTGCATTAGTAACTGACATGATTATTCAAATGGTTTTGTGCTTTACCATGACAAGTCGCATGGAATAATTAAATGAACTATAAATCTTTTTGACATTGTAGGTTTCCGTGACCACTCAGTTTACAAGGGCCACCAAGTATTCTTGTACAAAAGAGCTCAGATATTTGCGGCTGATTTATGGGGTGCATTCAAGGGCAAAGGATATGGGGAGTTCAATGACATTGGCGAAATTACCATATTTGCTGATTATATCGTTCCAGCGGTGCTTCAGCAGCTTGGTGTGTTGAAATATAGTGCAGCCCTAGCTGGCACTATTGATGCTAATGGTGAAATCGGTTCGGGCAGTGAGGAGGAAGTGGAACTAAGAGCTTGCTCGGTATGTGCTGTAGAGAAAATGAGGGAGTTGATCCAGAAAAAATCTGGAAAGCAGGTCTGTCTTTTCTTTCCTTTTGCACACTATTTCTTCCTTGACACAGGACAATTTTCTGCTTTTGACTCAATTGCTTGTGTACCTTCTTTGCAATTCAACAGTTCTTTTGTTGTGTTTGATGGTGGTTGTAAATTGCAATGATAATGTTTTTGCTTTAAATCCCATATCTCTAAGTCTTGTATTGGCACAGTTTGACTGAATCCCATACGATCTCTCTGATTTACAATAGTTTTCTCTGGATTGTTTGAGAAGTATAACTTCTTCATTATATTATTGAAGTAAAAAATTTCCATGTGTTGCCCCACAACCAAATGATATCCCATGCGCTGCTGGTCTCTTTAACCCCCAGCTCTTTTGCCTAAAAAGCTAAATGTGGTTATAGTTTTCAACATCTTTTCGGAAGTAGCTAAATCCAGAGCATTACCACTTTACCACAGGACCTCATACCTAAGTGAATGGGCCTCACAATGTGAAAGAGGTGCCATGGATGCAGTCGTCTAGACTTGCACAGTTGCATCCCATTTTCCAAATTCTCTTTTTCGATTTGAATAAAAAAGTTGATAGTCTAGGCTGAAAATTTGCGAATGGTTTATGGGGCAAACATGCTGTCACATGTTTATGTGCGTGTGTCAACAGGGCAAAGTATAGAATGAGTCCTCTTGTCTAGTACTCTATCGAACATGTTATTCTGCAGAGCTGCTTTTTGGAAAAGTTCCTGAAGAAACATTTTTTTAATATAAAACCTTTTTTTTTTTTCCGCTGAGGGGATTAATTACCAACTTACTGCTTCCCTTTGATTTTCCATTTCAATGAATTGCTATCCGATAACCACAATGCTAATTGATACTGAAATCTTGTTATGTTACTCGTCAGAGAACACTTCTTTCTATTAGTTTAACCAATTTAGTCAGTTACGCACAGATGCCATCTATTACGAATCACCTTAGAAACTGGTAAGATACATCTGGCTGTCAAGACTTCGTAACTTGCATGCCAGAAAGTGTCTGGGCTCTCTGTGGACTGTCCTAAAACACTTGGCTCTAACTGGAATTTGACCTGATATGTTGCATAACTTATACTTCGTAAAATCAAATGAATGGTAATCTGGTGCTGTAATGAACTGGCTTTAGCACTTACATCTAAGATGCTGCAGCGTTGTTGGAATGATTGATGGGAGAAATCTATGGCAACGCACGAGTGAAAATCCACCACTTAACCTCTACATGAAAATGGTGCTCAACTCCTCTATGGTGGTCACATACTCACGTTGGCCTTCTGCTTAGATGTTTTAAACTTTTTCTGCCTAATTTGGATGAGGATTCTTTGGCAGTGTTTCAAAGGAAAACACATTCTGAAAAATACACAAATATCCTTTGTATCCAACTTGCTATTAGTAATTTCATATCATCCCACATGTAATCATTTGCATCCTTGTGCTTTTCTGGCATTTCCTTTTCTTTTTCTCATAAATGATTCCCTAAATGCTGCCTTTGTCTATCTTCTTGTCTTTTTTCCTCTCGATTCTTCAAATTATGAATTATTGTAAGTTATATTTTGATTTATCTAATTGCTTCGGCTTTCCTCCAGGTGTTGAGTGTGGAATTAGATATTTGGCTGTGGTCTGTTGGTGTCCAGTGCCCGTCTCTCAAGCATCATCGGACCCTCTCCATATACTACTAAGTGGGGTTTGGAAGCTTAGTAGTCTTGTGATTTTAGCCGCTTATACTGATCAGAAGGATAGGGAATTTTTGACAGTTGGAATTTTCAGGTAAGTTTAGAGAAAAAAGTGCAATAACTGATCTATGGCATCTGTTTTATACAACTTGTCTGGCTTTTATGATGATTTTACCCTAAGGATAGGGAGTGTCTTGTCAACTGATATTGTTGTTGCTACTTGCATGGATAATACCCATAGAGATCCATTCCTTCATTTCCTTGGAAGTTGATTAAACTTCATCTTTTAGGGACAGAGAGAGACAACAAAATGGAAAATCTCACGGGCAGATTTTATGGCAGAATCCTTTATCTAGAGCCGCTTTTCTTTCTAAAACCAGATTTGGTGGCCTAATGTTGACTAGAGGTGGCAAATGAGCGGGTTTGGGTGGGTTTGGACGGGTTGAAACGGGTCATTGGTTGAATATGGGTGGGTCGAATATGAGTCAATATTAGGCGGGTTGAAACGAGTTAGGTCAAATATGGGTCAAGCCAAACCCAACCCGTTTTCCTTCATTTTCCCCGGAAAATGAGTTGTATATCATTAAAAGCTCCTCTAAAGTGCCATTATCACACAACCCAGGTGGGATTTGGCCGTGAAATTTATTGCTCGACACATCAACCCACAATAACGGCGAGTTTTTCCTCAAATCTGCCGGCAACTCTCCCGTTAACCACACTCGAAATTAAGAATTTTCTGTCAAGAACTAGAGAGAGAAGTGATGAACTGTACTCATTTCTTGATTAGGTTAAAAAATAAGTACAAGAGAGAAGAACCTTTATACAACAGCTGTCAGATGAGAAACCAAAACCACATGCTAATTTCCTAACCTCCGTCCCATAAGGTTTGTCCGACACGGAGTCCAAGGACTCAAAAATAAACTTTTGTTAAGAAAGAAAATAATTTTTTTGCACAAATTAATAGATCAATGTTTGTTCTATTATTTTTTTTAAAAAGATTAACTTTTTTTTTGACAAAGAACTAATTTTTTTGTCTTTGGGCTCCGTGCCGGACAAACTTTATGAGACGGAGGGAGTAACTAACACAACTTAACCGACTTATATAAGCAACTCACTGAGTTGTGTTACTTATGAAGGCGTCACCGAATCGCTTGACTAGGTTTCATTAGTTACCGGAACAGACATTACTGAAGAAAGCCAAGTATTCAGTTAAGAAGATTTAAGTTGCAACATAAAGTTGAATCCGCCGTAGATCGTTAACGTTCGTGTTCTAGGAACTACTCAAGCATATCTTTCTTTATCGTGTTATTGCTGTTTTTCATCTTGATACTAAAGGGAAAAGCTGTGCATACAACCATAAACTTTGCGTAGGATCATAAAAGCCTTTCAAGGAAGAACTAAGTACAAGCATTTTCTCAAATCTTATGGATGATTTCTGGAATTTGATATGACTATGGGTGGATTTTACGGTGCTCTAAAAAGACAAAGCTTCCCCTGTACCCCCCTCGACACCCCCATGGTCCCATTGAAGAATAAACAAGCGCTTGCCCTTTCGACGTGATCAATTTTGACTAGAACAATGGACAATAGGGTCAGGTGACATTATGTAAGTTGCGAGTAACGTCTTGAATTCAATCCGTTTTATGCTCATAATCCGTTTTCTCGGAACTTTCGGTTTTTTAGTGTTCTGTGAGAGATCTCTTGATAGTGAACTTCCTCTGCGTATCTGTCTGTGCCTTTGAACATGGGTTTTGTAGCTGAATCACGTAAATCCTTGTTTTGTTTGCGATTGCTCTGCTTAATGCTTTTGCGATTCCGTGCTTTGTCACAACAAAGTTCAATTGTTTTTCATTCCAAATAAGTACAACTTGAGATACAATTGTCTTTGGAGAAGAGCCTTTACATATCTACGTGATGCTCATGCTGGGTTATTACGCATCAATAGCTTATATCTGCCATTTTATCTTCTAGTAGTAATTGTTTTGGGTATAAAATAAATACGCGGATACACTATCAATAGCTTATACCTGCCATTTTTTTTATTTTTTTTGAAAGAAAAATCGTCGAGGAGTTTAGTACGAGTTGAATGATTGTAGATAAATTTCGTAACATGAAGACTCGTTGAGTGCCGCCTTGATGAATAAATAAAGTACTCCACTTTTTATGGTGTTCTGTTCTAAATATGTTATTTAGACGAAATGAATGTTATCTACACTTCTTTCGTACCAAATGTGGTTTTATTTTTTACTAAATTTTTCATCGATGTTTTGGTCACCTCGAGACTCAAATTCTGGCTCTGTCCCTGCATCCATCTACAGGGAAGTTCTCCGCACTTCTGTCGGGATGACAATTTAGGTCTAGCAACTTGTTTTGAGCATGAGAAAGTAGGTTTAGTTCTACTAAACCACTACCAAGACTTAAACTAAAAACTTGATTAAGAAAATCGAATCAGTTATCCATTAAGCCAACCACTTCCTGAAAAAAGCTTAAACAACCCATTTTTATAAGATTGAAATTATAAACTATTAATGCTGTACTTGATGGTCTCTTGACACACCCTACCCTAGTTTCCCAGAATAATTTAGTTGGCTAAAAGTTTTAAAAATGACCTAACACAGGTTCTGAGGCAAAGTCATCGCCTCACAACACATTACTATACTAATTAGTAACATTTTTAGCCGTTTTAGTATTTTTAGAAAAAAATAGAGAATCTCAGTATTTTGATGTTGAATTATTGGAGTGATTATAAAACTCGAGGAGTTTTTCAGTGTCGAGCGGCACCATCTTACGTGGTGCCCGAGCGCACATCTCAGTTGCCCAAAATAGTTTTGGATGACCCGAATTAGGAGAGAGAAAAAGGAGAGGAAAGAGAGAGTGATAGATCTGGACTTTTGGACCGCCGGATGTGCGCGCATTGGCACCACGTGATGCCCGCTCGGCATATAAAATTATACTCCCATTAATTAGCAGGGCACTATTACACGCGTCAGAATTCGACAGGAGAGTTTGGTTCGCCTAATCCTTTTGCAATTAAAAGTTAGCCGCATAGATAGAAGGGAATAAGGCCAATGCTTTGAGTATGGGGTTCCAACTTTATTCTTTTTTTATTTTATTTTATTAGTGACGTGATTTCTTTCAATCTTGTACAGATAGATTGAACCTAGCCAATTGTGGTCAAAATGCCGTCCAATCGTGAATTTTGCTTTTCTCAATCAACAAATTACAGTAAGTGAGAAGAATCTGAAACGTAAAAAGTTACTCCCTCCGTCCCAAAATGATAGTCCATTTTGGGACTGCGCGCCATTTTCAAAGACTTATATATTTTAATGTGAATTTCAAAAAATATGCATTATGGATCTTGTTTGATAGATCCCATTGAGAACTTTTATACGGTGCAAAAAAAATTTAAAAATTATTTCAATAAATACATTATTTTTTAGTTTGAAAATTGCACGTAGTTTCGTAGTGGACTATCAATTTGGGACGGAGGGAGTAGTATATTAGCAAAATTAATACAGTAGTATTTTTTTTTGGAATAACGACAAAAATAATTCAAAACGTATGTCTAGTTTGGATTATTTTTGTCTTTGGTGAGTTTTCTTAAGATTTTGGTCATTAATTTTTTACGTTTTTTAATCCTTTTACGACACAAATTAATAATTCAAAAAAAAATTGACGTATAACTAATAAGTGCGATTTTTTTCGAATAAGGACAAAATAATAATTTGGACTCAATTATTTGCTAAAATACCGAGCGATTGAAATTTGTTGGTCTTATCTTTGCGAGACGTTCCTGTTCTAACTTCTAATGGAAGAGAGAAAAAATGGGGGGAGAGAGAAAGTAATCAAATTAATGGAGATTATTGTGGTTTGTTCTTTTCTTTTTCACTTCTTTTTTTAAGGTTTAGCTTTAACTTTCAATTGCTGGCTACAGAGAAAAGAAAGGAGAACAAAGTCATCAACTATATCGTAATATTGCCGATTCCCAAAAAAAAATTAAAAAAATCTAATATTTGTAATATTTGAATATTCAGTATGGGTAGATTTTATTGGAGTCTGAGTGTATGTGAGTATTGACTAAATGGTATTTGCAGTACTATGTTGTTCAGAAAAATTCATTTTTCAAGACAAGTCATTTCTTCTAATGAAATACTAGTAGAGTATTTTTAGTGAAAACGAGTAACGTTTTACATTAGTCCGGTGGCAAAAAACACTGCGTGAACCGACTGTAGGAGAAAACAGAGTTATGCTTGACATAAATTGATAGTGCTGTAGAATATGAGGTTTTATATGAGGTGATTGTGGTATTGAGGGATTGTGTAGCGTGCAAAATGCATGAGTCATCCGATTGTCCATTTCGACAATGTACGGTTCGGATTTAATATGAGCAAAGAATTTAATCTGATCGTCTATTGCCTGGATTAAATTTGAGCCGTTCATTGTCGAAATGGTCGGTCGGATGTAGTGCACTAACCGTGTATTGCGTTTTGCGCGCTATAGGGCTTGTTCGTTTGGGTTTTTGAAACCGGATTTCGAAAACTCTCCCTTGTTCGGTTTCCCCAATGGGTTGTCTGCCCTTTTTTTTAAGGGTTTTGAGAACCGATTCTCAAAAACCCATTTGGTTTTCAATAAGACTTTTCAAGGGTTTTAAAAATCAATTCTCAAAAACCTTTCCAAACAAGGTGTATCATAGAATCCCCAGTACGTGATTGTGGGGTACAAGAAAGATGAGAAATTGCTTTACAGAGGTGATGGTCCCGGCAGCTGTTCACAACGGTGGAATTGTTTCGCTTAGCCAAAAAAAAAAAAAAAAACGGTGGAATTTGTTTCATTTTAGGAAGTCTGATTAATCCTTGTTTAATTTTAAAATGATAAGAACATGTAAAAATGAGACACTAGTACATTAATTATGTGAGATCGGTAATAATTAAATTAAAAGCCTAATAAATAATAATACAAAAGATAACCTCTTCCAAAAAAGAAATAAATTAACAACAAATAACACATACACATGAGATTTTTTTTTTTTGATAACTCAGATGTCCGAGCCACATGAGAATTAAGAATTATTTCTTATAGAGATTTTAGATCTCTTAACCCCGCAAAAAAAATCTACAAAAATGTCAACCAAAAGTTTTTTTTTTTATTTTTTTGTTAAGAAAGAAAAAAAATTAGTCCCAGTTGATTGATGGTGGACTTAGGGCGTGGGACTTTGCTTTCACATAAATGAAGAAAGAAAGGTACGTCGTAATCCTCATGATTCAGGACGAGATTCGTATCTAAATTGCAAGATTTGGTTTGGATTTTTATTAGGCTGAGTCCGTGGCCAAAAGTAGTCTGCATGAGATTAGGGGGAAGATTTGACCAAAGGCTTCTACAGAAATACTTGCCCTTCCATTGGTGACTACTTGGAGCCTGGGAGCCATTTTTCCCATTTCCCAATTCTCATTTTGGTTGTTTGGGAGACATATCTCATAACTCATTCTTTAGGAATGAGTTTTGCAAAATGCACAATCTAGAGTAGAAGTGAAAATTAGGTTGAGATAAGCTTTTTGACTTCTCATTTCCATTTTCTCATTTTGTTTAACAAAAAGACCTACATAATGTATTCTGCACATATCTCCCAAACACTACTCATGTTTCAAAATGCATTCTGCATATTTTTTCCAAACGCTCATCATATCAAATCCAAAATAAATTCTTACCATTATCCGAAAAGCCAAAAAGCCAAAAGGTTAAAAATGATAAGTAAAAAAATTAGGCTCCCAAACTATTAGTAATCGATATTTAATCAACGGGTATCTGTAATCTTAACGTGGGGAAATTAATAAGTATTTAATAATGTGGAGCTCGAAATATAAATTGAGATAAAGAAGGGAGTGCAATTACAATTCTTTAGTGGTGTGAATTATAATTTGTGAAATAAGAATAGAATTCAAGTGGGATTAGGTTTTCTTATTTACACAAGGAGCCCATATTTATTTCTCCTCAGGTCCTTGCTTTAGCCCTATAAATATATCGTTATGTTCTCTAGGTCTGAGAACAGTCATTCAAAAAATTAGAAGAGATGCTGTGAGAAAGAGAACAAGGAGACTACGTAGAAGTCCACGCTTAGCTACGTAATCGAGGTATAAGGGAATATGACAGAAGATCATGGGGTACTGTCGAGCAGAGTTTGATGCGTACAGTAATTGGGTCTGTCAAGTTCTAAAAGAAACAAGTCAACCAGCGTTCGTGTCTACGAATGAGAGGTAAACCCTAATTCCGCCTTGTAGTGTTTGTGTTGATTTTTGTTATTTAATCTGTACGCGTCATTATTGGGTTCTGGGATTCGTTTCCCAACACAAACACCCCTTACTAGCATTAATTTTTTTGTTATTTGTAGTTGGTGACCAAATTTGAGTATCACAACAATTTTTCCCCCCCACCACGCGCGCACAAACATTTATGCACACTCATGTGTATAAGTGGGTGTTTTTAGTGTCGTGGGGGTGTTTTTAGCGTCATGGGGTGTTCAATCTAGACCAAACCTCTCCTCTTGGATATCTTGTAACTCGATGGATTGAGCCTCGTCTCGCTATGCTAACTCTATGCAAAAAGGAACAACTAATTAGTCCCTGATCGGCAGAATTTGGCTAGCAGACACTCTGACGATTAAGTACTTCTCGAGGTGGTAGAAGCACATAGTTAAGCGGGAGAAGTTGGCATACCTCAGTTGGGTTTGTCTTGCCTTGGAGGTCAAGGAATTGTGTGTCGTCCTCGTGCCGAGGTGGCCAGATGCCACACACGATAATAGTCAAACATTGCATTTTTGCAAGGCAAACAACCACGGTACGCGGTTGGATTAGATTGGTGCCATGCCAAATCATACGATTGTAGAAAATCACGCCTCGATACACTACACAACTACGCCATGTGCCAAGACCAGATAAGTGTCATCGGGCCGAAACATAAGAATGTTAAGCAACATTATGTTGTATGATGTATGTCTTGTGCCACATGGCGGGACCAGATGGCATCATATGGCCGAAACACATAATCTAATTTGTACCAGTATGGCACAGCATCTGCTGTTATGATCTTGACCCAACCTGGCACCTCGACCCGCCCGTGTGGTCACTGGCGGAGTGGCCCAGTTGGCCCCCCAGGAATTTGCCGTTGAGTTGGTCCTGTTTGGGCCCATTTGATCGACCCAAATTATGGACCAGTTGTTCGGCCCATTACAAGTCTTTTTGTAGATAACAAAATGATGGTAGAGCTATTTCTAGTATAGCATAGTTCAATACTAAGCATTATTATTCTACTGGAAATAGCTCTACCATCATTTTGAAGAAATGGAACTACGCTATGAAGAAATGGAACCTATAAGATACTCCCTCCATCCCAATTTCTCGGGCCTCTTTCCTTTTTGGAAAGCTCAAAATATTCTCGATATATTTTAATTTATAATACTTTTTATATTCAATATAGATCTTGTTCGATAGATCTCAATTAATTTTGTTAAACAAAGATTTCAAAATTATAAAAAACATTATAGATTATGAGATATAGATAATTTTTCAAGATGTCCAAAATGGTAAACAAGCCCAACAAATTGGGACGGAGGGAGTAGTTATAAGGCATTCAAAATTCCTTGATATACGCAACGATATCCATATTGTGATTGGAGAAATGAGCAAATTAAAACTAGAAAAGTGCACACAAACAAATATTTGGCACTTAATTCCATTTTATGCCAACGAAGCTAGACCTATATAAAAGCACGTTCTCCCTCTTGGTTTTTTCCTTTTGCCAAGTTATGTAATACTCCCTCCGTCCCATTTTGTTTGCTTGTTCCGATTTTATGCGTGCTTTTTTTGAACTCTTGTAGTTTTCAATCTATAATGTATTTTATATGCAATATGAATCTGATTTGATAGATTTCAATTAGTTCTATTAGATAATTTTTTTAAGAACTTTAAAAATATTATAAATAAAAAGATATAAACGTTTGAAAATAACACGGATATTCGTAGTGAACAAACAAAATAGAACATAGGGAGTATAAGAAGTTACCTAGAACCTACTAATACCAAAGTAATTACTAGGAATTTATACATTTTAGAAGAACGGTCGAAGTTAATATGGAATGAGGCCAAGCAAATTAAAAAAAATTTGTTATGTAATAGGGAGGTAATGTGATTTCGTGGCTTAATAGTTTGGAAAATACTAAATACAACCCTTGTAATAGTTAAAAAGTCAAAAAATCAGCTTGGATAAATAGATCCGTGCTCTTTTTTATTTTTATTTTTTATCATTCGTCATTCCTAATCTATTACATGGGAGAGGTGAAATGAGACTCGATCCTGAAATGCAGTGTGAGACATTTAAGAGCTCTACCACATGAGCTAGCCACCACTTATC
Organism: Gaultheria prostrata; assembly: GCA_036023075.1. Taxonomy (NCBI): domain Eukaryota; kingdom Viridiplantae; phylum Streptophyta; class Magnoliopsida; order Ericales; family Ericaceae; genus Gaultheria; species Gaultheria prostrata. Next base: position 47,052 of record JAXBDA010000969.1, read on the forward strand.
ATATCTGTGTACTCACCACACAGAAATGTGGGACATGTTACTGTTTATCCGCATCACAAAGCACGGAAAATGTGTAATTTACATTTTTGTACGGAATGTATAGGTGAATACTATTGGCTAAAGTGTGATTGGTCATAGCAAGTTGTGTGTTCATATGCAACCAAAAAGTCAACAGAAGCAACTTGCAAATGGGTAGGGTAACATGCAATGCAATTGGGGAGGACGACTTTGGGCCCCCACTATGAGGAGGATAAGGACGCCACATCCCCTTTGACAGTGACTTTTTTTTCCCATTTCAGCCCACACTCCCCTATCCTCCTCGTTCATAGGAAAATTACTTTAGTAACTTTACATTGACACCCTTTAGCTATGAGATTATTCATACAAGGACTCTTCTTCTTTCATTTTCTTTCCCCACATAACTAAGGTAGCAGAATGCCTTAATGAGATATACCCCAATTGAGAGACTTGAAATTTTCGCATCTCAAAAGTTTTTTTTTTGGTAAATATAAGTATAGTTTGTTGATGTCATTAGATATAATTACTTTTTAATCGCATATTAATTATGATTATTGTTGAAGAATTAACTAGATTTTGCATTTTGGCTCAAGAAAAATAAAGTCCAAACATTATTGAAATCCAAATAAACTAGATTTAGTACTTCGACAAAGTTCAAAGATGAAAGATATTATTGAAGTAGGTCTAAATATCTTGTTTCTAGAAACTCTATAATATCTATCTTCTAGAAATTCTACAATATCCTTGTGAGATATCTACATTTTTTTTTAGAATTAGTCAAATGTGTAATTCTAGAATCCACCCCAAAGTTTATCTTATATGAAAATATCTTTGGACTAGACCCTTCCATAGAGTAGTATAAATAGAGATAGATTTTAGTCATTTTGTACCAAACCAAAAAAAAAAAGTTTTGAGTTTCAGTGTAACATAAATACTCTCTTCCCCACTATTACCTTAATTATTTCTACCTCCCCCAAAATCTTGTTTAACTAAACATTTGAAACTCTTACTCTTCCATCAAACGTATCTTAAGATATAAGATACGTATCCTGATACGATTTATATAATAAAAAAATGATAAACGGTACGTATCCCGATTTAAAAGCAATGGTTTCAACAATTGTCTAGGTAGCTTACATTTGCTACAACACCTCAATAACTCCATTGAGTTACTGTCGACTAGGTATTCATTAATATACTATATTCTCTCTCATCCTCCTCCTCTGAAATTGCATTGCTAATTTAGAAGAAAAGGGAAAGTTAAGGAAAAAATTAATATTTTAATAGATGTGTGGGGCTATCGATTTTGAGGTGAACCTTCCGTAAACCTCTTGAGCCGCGTAAGGGCTCCACCTGAGCCCTTTCACCTAGCGCTCCGCTTGAGCGCTTTTGCCTAGCCGACGGGCTAGGATGGATTTCGCATTGGGCCTTCGACTAGGCTTGTAGGGGCTCCGCATGAGCCCTTCTGCCTAGCGCTCCGCCTGGGCGCTCTTTCGCCTAGCGCTCCACCTGAGCGCTCTTGCCTAGCCGACAGGCTAGGACGAACCTCGCTTGGGGCCTTTGGCTAGGCGCGTAGGGGCTCTGCCTGGACGCTATTTCGCCTAGCGCTCCACCTGACTCTTGCCTAGCCAACGGGCTAGGACGGACCTCGCTTGAAGCCTTCGGCTAGGCGCATAGAGGCTCCGTCTGAGCCCTTCCGCTTGGACGCTCTTTTGCCTAGAGCTCCACCTGAGTGCTCTTGCCTAGCCGACAGTCTAGAACATGTCTCGCTTGGGGCCTTCGGCTAGGCGCATAGGGGCTCCGCTTGAGCCCGTCTGCCTAGCCTAGGGAGCTCGTTTGAGAAGAAGACCTGCACACTGAACAACCACATTAGCGCCTAGCCCAGACGGTGGTTGTCCGGAAAGGCACTCCGACGGCCTAGTAAGTGACCGGAGGAGATGATGTGACTGGAAATATAGAGAGGAACATATGTAGAGAGAGAAAGGGAGATAGGGGCTAAGCATTATGTAAAACTCTCCCTCTTTCAGGTAGGGGGAGTTTGCCTTTTATAGGCAAGGAGTTGCTTGGACTCGAAGCTCTCTACGCGTTTCAAGCGTCGTCGATTTCCTAGGCGCATCACGTGGTCTGCCAGAACGCTTACAGGCCAGTCGCTTCAGCTGATGTCACTCATGTCGCGTCACAACTTTTGCAGCACGCCACCTGACATGCCGCCTGACACACGCCACCTAACGTCACACCTGATATGTTAGGCACGCGTGATAGCGACCCTCAGAACCCACCGGTTCGGCAGAGTCAGCTCTGCTCGGCCAAGAGTGCTCGATTCGCTCAAGTGCTCGACTCTACCTGGCCGATGAATCCGCCTAGCGGACAAGTCCTTCAGATGGATGAGGCCGCCTAGCGCTTAGCGAATGAGTTCGCCTAGCGCCTAGCGGAAGAGTTCGCCAAGCGTCTGACGGATGAGTCTGCCTAGCGCCTAGCGGACGAGTTCTTCGAACGGATGAGTCTGCCTAGCGCCCGCCTAGCGCCTAGCAGACGAGTCCCTCGGACGGATGAGGCCGCCTAGCGCTTGAGGCTAGTATGGACGTTGGTCTGTTAGGCCTTTTGAGGAAAGCATAATTTGGGCCACTACAAGATGATTTATAAAATAGTGGGTATTGTTAGAGTGTTGTAAAGAAAGGAGGCTAGTTAAACTACTCCCTCCGTCCCAAAATATTGGTCCCTTTTTAGGTGTTCATGGCATTTTCAATTGATTATATATCGTAATTTATATTGTTTTACGTGATTTTGAAAATTTTATCTTATAGAACTGATTGAGATCTATCAAACAGGAATCATATTCAATATAAAATTCATTACCGATTTAAAGTTATAAGTGATTTTTTTTTCTCGATTAAAATAGAATTAGGACCAAAATTTGGGGACGAAGGGAGTACTGTTTACCAATCAATTTAACTAGTTATTGTTGTACACGTTCTGCCATTTGCAAAACCAAAAAAAAAAAGAAAGATAAAAGATAAAGCTTTACAACTGGTAGAAGATGCAAATATGCAAATACATAAGGCCTCTTTTGCAAATATCCTAAAGGCGGCAATAGTAAAAGGGAATCCAACGGTTAAGAGACAGCCATCCGCGGAAACACGGAGCCGCTCCTGCCAAGACCTTTGGAATCTAACCCAAACCCCCACCACCAATAAAAACCTAACCCCAATACCCTTCTCTCTCCCAACCACGTAACTCAACCCTAGTTAACTAGACTCTATAGCCTCTGCGTTTATATATACATCTTCTCCTTCACCACCCCCTGATCCTCTCTCTCTCTCTCTCTCTAGGTCTTGGTGCCGAAGCCATTCCAATTTCCGACGGTCGTTTCATCTGATGCTTAGCTGCTACATAATATATATACACTCAAGGGTATACAGATACTAGTATATAGAGAAGATCATGAGTTGCAACGGATGCCGAGTACTTCGAAAGGGATGCAGCGAGAACTGCATCCTCCGGCCGTGCTTGCAGTGGATCGAATCGCATGAATCTCAAGGCCACGCTACCCTCTTCGTCGCCAAGTTCTTCGGCCGCGCTGGCCTTATGTCTTTCATATCCGCCGTACCCCTTAATCAACGTCCTGGTATGACTCTAAAGCCCCGTTTGATTACCACTTTTATTGCAATGCTTTTGATAATTTCCTAAAGCTTATCGTTAGAGAATATGTATACTTATTTATTTCTATAAATAAGCTCCCGAACATTAAATAGGTCATTTTTCTAACTACGCGAGCGTTGTCTATTTTCTGCAAAAAAAAAATGAGATTCTGAAAAATTAAATAGGATTACCTAAAATGATTAGCCAAACAGTTTTCTGAACTTTCTCTGCGAATACGTAGAACTCACGATACGTGTGCTCGCTTTCGGTTTTTTGATTCGTGATCTGAATACCTGTTTCAGCTTTGTTCCAATCGCTGTTATTCGAAGCCTGTGGCCGTACGGTTAATCCAGTGAACGGAGCAGTAGGGCTTTTATGGACGGGTAACTGGCACGTGTGCCAGGCGGCGGTTCAAACCGTCCTCCGCGGCGGCGCGTTACAACCGATCCCGGAGTTTGTCTCCGGCGGCGTCGGCCTTACTTCGCCGGACCTCGACGACGCTTCCGACGCCGAAATCACCTGCACAAACATTTTGAATCTCGATCGAGATCCCAGTCCTAAATCGAAGTCGGTAGCGCCAAAACGCCGCCGTTTTGACGGCGATCGGTCAAATGATCAAGTAGGCGATCTCGGTCTCAGTTTGACGCCATCTGGTACCGTTAAATGTGTGGGTTTTGAGAGCTCAAGTGAGAATCGGCGAGATGAAACGCCGTCGTTTAACTCGGAGGAATCTGGGACGACGACCAATAATTGCTTCGAAAGTGCAATGAATTTCGTTGGAGGCGAAACGAGACTTCTAAAACTGTTCAACTGATTCTGATGATCTCCAGTGTAGTTTTCAATACCCCGTGTCATTATTTTGTTTGTTTATCGAATTTTTAGGCTCTGTTTGGGGAGGGGGGGAAGTTACCTGGAATTGAGATTCCGGCGAGTTTTTTTTTAAATCACCGGTCACTGGATTTCCCTGTTCGGAAAAATGAAAGTTAAAACGGTGGATCCCTTTTGTTTTGTGTACTTTCTGTCTTTTGTGTTTAGTAAAATGACTGTGTTGTTACTTGAATAAAATCAACAATGTTACTATTGTTTTTCTCTAGTTGTGTTTTTTCTTGGAGAATTGTACTACAAAAAAAAGTAGTACTCCATTTGAATTGCACCAAGGTCCGAGGTCAGCAAAATGGGGTTTTTTAATAAGTGAATAATATCTCGATAATCTGGACTAATCTCACTGGTTTTTGTCACTTCACTTTCCACGTGTTCATGTCACGTGAGGTGGTCTTAATGACAAATTGTGACAAATTGTTATCTAGGGAAATCGACCAAGTAGTAATTTTTACCGAGACAAACCAATAAACCATTGCGACAATCTTTTGAGCCTATTAACCATTGCGACAATCTCTTGGCGTTAAATCGCTTTTGTTACTATTCTTATACCTTAGATAAATTAACAGTAGCCAAATATTCCAAGTACGTCAACTGTTGCACCAAAAACAGAAGATAAAAGAGTTTTCTTGTTCAGGTGCTGGAGACCCAGACCTAAAAGTGTAAATCCACTTTCGGGTTTTTAATAAATAATTCAAGTCGTTCCTTAATTTGGAAATAATTTTTCAAAAAACTACTCGAAAATCCAATTCAATCAGATAAAAAGTAAATTCGTAAATCCAACTCAATCACATAAAAAATAAGTGCTTAATCCATGTATAAAATTTTCCTTTGAAAATGTAAAATCTTGAATTTTGAATGAAAAATTAAAGTATTACATCAATCACTTACAGTTATCCGACTGGGATAATTTTTTGTACTTTAATTTTTCATTTAAAATTCAAGATTTTGCATTTTCAAATGAAAATTTTGTACATGGATTAAGCACTTACTTTTTATGTGATTGAGTTGGATTTCCGAATTTACTTTTTATCCGGTTGGGTTGGATTTTCGAGTTGTTTTTTTGAAATGTTATTTCAAAATTAATAAATGACTTGAATTATTTATTTATTTAACCCAAAAAGTTGGCAACTTTGGATAATCGCCACGCGCTACAGCGAGTATTTGACAAGAAATAATGAATTTTTTTTTTCTTCAATATTTTGGAATACACGAGTTTGGGGAAAAAAAACGAGAAATAATACTGAAGTGGGAAATAACATCTTCCACTTAAACAATAGATACAATTACACACACACACTATGCTGGACCGGGTTTATGCTAGGCAGGGCAGACCGAGGGGAGTGCAAGTGGGGTGTTTTCCCCCTCCCCGCTTTTTTTCTTATTTATAATACATTTTTTTATTGTTTTGGTTAAACTATTGAAGAGTAATCCTTGCAAATTAAGTGAAATTAGTAATTCTGTGTCCGCCACTGATGCTAGATAATAACGAAATTTGTGCATGTCTAAATCCGGCTTCTTAATAATATAATATATACATATATATTATTTAAACAAAAATATTATTTTAACTGGGCTAGGATGAGCCTCTATGGATTTATTTTAACCCAGCCCAATCAGTAAATGAGTTTAAAATCTCAACACAGTCCAATCCTATCAGCCTTAATATTTATTCAGAACCTTAAAAAAAATGAGTTGGGATGGACAAGTTAGCGGGCCGGTGTGCACTCGTTCTGCCCCCGCTCACGAGCATCGCCTTATAAGCCAAGCCAGATAAATGCGAGTGGGGGGCTCGATATGTTAACTTGAGCAAACATGCAACATTTCGTAGGATTTTTCCAAAGTCTCACCGTACGTATATTTTTATCGGCAAGTCTCTTCATGCTTATCCATAGGGAACCAACCATATATGTTTTCGGAAAACAGTAGGCCGAGACGTATTCTACTTTTCTTTCCTTTCCTTTTTGTATACAGAGGAAAAGCAGAGTTGGTTGTTTCTAGGAACTTTCGGCGGACACAGCAGCTGGGTTTGGTGTGGGAGAAACTGTAGAGAGAGAGAGAGAGAGAGAGAGAGTGGGCTTTTGGAGGGTGGAAAGAGGCGCATAGATAGAGCAATTTTTCGGTACCTGCACGGTACCACGTGGTACCCAGTAGGCACATCTCGGGCAGTCTATTTTAACTTTGGACGGTCCGAATTTGGAGAGAGAAAGAGAAGAAAAGATATTTTAATCTTAGCCGTCCAATGCACTTTTGGACGGTTTAAATACAACATTTGGGTACCACATAGACTCAGCTACTTGGTACCCGGCAGATGCATTTCAGTGCTCTGGATAATTACTGTAATTTATTTTTGTATGGAAACGATTATAGGAAAGGAATCAATTTGCGTACGGAGGGGTGTTTTACGCATAAACGCATCATTTTACAATTTACAATACGTAATTGTGGGGTCTACTTGGGTATGGTTATTTCATTTTTATCCTTCGTTATTCCTACTCTATTACATGGAGGAGGGGGGAGTGAACTCAATCGCGAAATACAGTATGGGATATCCAAAAGCTTTACCGCATGAGCTAGTCACCACTTGCACGGTTCTTTCATTCACAGCGTCGGTTTTGGCTTTTCTCCACAACTCCTTTTTTTATAGTACTCCCCTATAATCTTTAATTAGCTTTCCCCCATGGAATATTGGAATTCCACCACTTTATTAGGATTTCTTTACCGTCTCTTCATGTGATGCGTTCAAACGTTTGCTTTTGTAACTATTTGAGTAAGTTTTAGAAATAATTTAGGTTAATCGAATACCGATTGGTGCTCCATCAAGTATTCATGTCTCCAGACAATTAGATGATCGTTAGTTAAGTAATTCATTTTTAAAAACAAACAAAATAGATCAATAAAAAATTATTTATTTTTTTATAAGAAAACATTTTTCACAGGAGGTTGAAATAATTGAATAGTTGGATTAAGAGTAACCGAGATTCACATGAGCTCATATATGCTCTCTACCTTCATACTCGTGTGATTATTAGCTTAAAAAAATCAACTGCAAAGGATGTAGGGGTCAAAATTGGAAAACAATTATTCCCTCCATCCTAAATTGCTGGTCCTTCTTTCCATTTTAGGATGTTCCAAAATATTTATCTCATTTCTAAAAATATCTATCAAAACAGGATCACTTTCCAATTTTACCCTTAAAAAATATTTTTTTCCATCTCAATTGGCTCGACCATTATCTTTTAATTTTATAACGGTTCTTATGAATATCAAAACTTTGTATATAGGGTAAAAGGTGGAATATATTATAGTTATGGGTTTGAGCAACAAGAATCTAATCAGGCCAAGGGGAAGTGTGACGCGGATTTCACAACCGCTCCCTTTCATTAATTGAATACGTACGACAAATTCCAAGCTTCTTGGTGCTGATGAAAGCCTGTTTCATGGAGATATTTTTATATTGCCTACATACTGTACAAAACAAAAGCTAACCTAACAAAATAGTAGGCATAATGGTTGAGTTTGCTTTCTTAATTAGGAAGACTTGAAACCTTCCCCTATTTTCTTGATAACTGAATATCCGGATTAATTTGCGCGTATATGGACTAATTTTGAAGCTACATTATCCCCAATGGTCTCAAGAGTTTGTTCGTAAGAAGGATAAAACCTGAGATATTAGATGAGAAGAAACTCTTTAGTTTCAAAGCAAGACCACTTTGCAATCTTAGGCGTTTGAAATATTTCACCTATTATCAACTCATTGTGCAATTTTAAAGAGTTTTGGTCCAATCAATAAAACTATGTGTACAACATTTTAATATACACTAACTGTACACCGCTGTCGTGAGTTTCATTTCAGAGTCTCACACAAATGATCGGAGCTGTTCAATATTCTTAAAACACTTTTTTAAGGGCCACTACAAAAAATTTGCTCATTTTAGCATCGGTAAGGATTCGATCGATTCTACATCCAATTTACTAACAGGAAATTGGGCAAATAATCGATCGAGGACTTATTGATGTCAAAAAAGTGTTTTAAAAATATTGAGCGGTTCCGATCATTTGTATGAGACCCTGAAATAGGTCCCACAGAAGCGGTGTACATTTGGAGTACACTTAAATGTTGTACCCTAGTAGGACTCAAATGCATGTTATGGTTCTGTTTTATATAGATCAATAAAAACAGCTTCATCAATTGACTTTTATAAATTCTCATAAATTAGTTGAGGTTCGCGTAAGCTGGTGGTCGACACCATGAGTTATGAGGAAGAAAAAGCTTTAGAATAGCTAGATCCGACAAACTTACTAATTTATGAAGATCAAGGGCAATAATACCTAAAGTTTGATTTGTTTATCTTATGCCCATAAACTGGTGGATTATTGGAGGCAAAGAAGATTCCTTATCTCTAGAGCCCATATAATAGAGATCAGGACACTATAGTTAATAGAAGAGATCCCATATGCAGATGTGGATGTTGCAGATTGTGGGCACGTAGGTTTATGTTGCATTTTACAATCAGTTTAGGTAAACAAATAAAAGGTCTTAAGCACTCAATTTTACTTATTTGAATTTTTTTTAGGAACCAATTATGAGTACGCAGGATTCCTGATAGAAAATGAGGATTTTAATTTTCACCATATTTAGGAGTGTTCACTAAGAATTTTTTTTAGCTTTTCACGGCTTTTTATGTGATGTATTGTGATAGAGTGACTGCCTCAATTTTAAGAATAACTTGACTTTTTGATTTTTTTGAATTAGTAAAATGCGGCCTTAATTCGTAACTTGGCATTAATGCCATTAGTCAAGCCAAATTCTATGAGGCTCCACTCTATCTGTTTGCTACTTCTTCTTTTTTATGTAGGAGGCTACTACTAAATTAAATGGCTGGGGGATGGGCAGCATGCAAAGTTAGGATAGTAGTGGGGCCTATTGTATTCCACAAGTTGCAAACCAACTTGGCTGTAAAGGTTGGTTTAGATTAAATTGCAGTCATGGCAATCGTTTTCCATCATATATTTTGCAATCCTTTAGCTTGTCGGCTTTTGAGATTTTAAGTTTTTTTTTTAGTGAGAAAAGAGTAAGTTAATGGCTTAACATTCATGAAGATTCGACGTTTCTCTGTAGACTCCAATCCCAAACATTAATTTCTCTTGGTATTACGTAAATGGAGTCTTGGTATTATGTAAATGGGTTATAACCAGATGTGCGAAAAGCCATCGCGTCGGTTTTGGGATTGTGAAAATTGAATGAGATATCTTCAACCAAAACTACGGATGGCAGTGGATCAGTTTGATTCGGATATTGCCATATCCGAATGGGTACCCAGAACCGAACCGAAACCCGTTCGAAGAGGGGATTCTGAAACCATAACCGAACCAAACGGGATTCGGGTTATCCCCAAACCGTTCGGGTAACCGAACCTGGAGATGAATTTTCATTTTTTTTTATCCGGATATGCAAACTCTGAGCAAAAATACAAACTTACACCAATAAATTTCATCACTAATCAGTGTTATACAACCGACAGCTCAACTATGAAGTAATATTTAAAGCAAAACCCAGAAATTATCAAAAAGTTTTCCACACTAAACTTACAATTTCCCTTAAAACAAAGTTCTAAAACAGGTGAGGTGAGTGAGATCGCCTCTCTCGACTTCTGTATGTGTAACCCTAACCCTAAATGTGTAATGTGTGGTGTGTATCCTATATATATGGAAGGGGTTAAATGTAATTAATATATAATACATTGGTAATTTTGTAATTAACAGATCGGATCGGTTCGGTTCTGTTCGGGGAACAGTTCGGGTATCAGCTCAAACCAGAACCGAATCGAACTCGTTCAGTTATCTCACATCCCATACCATACCCGCACCCGCAGGGAATATTTTGATTATGGTTCGGGGAAAAAACCGATTACGATTCGGATACCCATCGATTCGGTCACAATTGTCATCCCTAATCAAAACGGACCTTGCTAACAGTACAGAAAACAAATGCACAAAAAAGGTACAGACCAGCTCTGGGACCCACTTTTGGGTCCCAGAGCTGGTCTGTACCATTTCTGTGCATTTGTTTTCTGTACATATAGGATTATCCAATCAAAACCTTCATTTTTGGGGTTTGTGGTCTTAATTAGCCTTTTCCCCAAAAGGCTATTTATTAAAGTCATCTTGTTTCTCATTGTCGTCCATAAAAAAATCATCTCCTCCCTACATTCCCCCTTTACCAAAATTATCCATTCAGGGATGATATTAAAATGAGTTTGTGTTTATAAAGATGGATTGAGGTTAGGACATCCGGGACAGCTATATGTGAATGCTTTAAAGATCAATTGGCCTCTTGTGGCACAAGCAAGCTAAGTTTGCCTCATTTTATTTCTTTTTGGGGAAATTATCTAAGGTTGTCCCCAAATATATACTCCCTCCGTCCCAAAAAGTTTGGCCTACTTTCTTTTTTTTGCCGTCCCAAAATATAGGACCAATTTAAAATTTTCAACAAAAGAAAGTCGGTGAATTCCATTTCTACCCTTAAGATGCTTTTAACAATCAAAATAATGAGACCAAAAGAAGAAAAATTGAAAATTTCAAAATTTAAAGTGCATTTTAAAATTTTGAAAAAGCTCTCTGATTACACTAGCGGCAAGATTTTTAGCTTTTCGGAAAAAAATTTAAATTCAAAACTTGATTAACTCCTATTTTATTATAGTCAACTAATGAAGGGCAAACTTGAAAAGTTACAAGTTTTGGATAATATCGTGTATTGTACATAAAATCTTAAAATTTATAAGTAGGCCAAACTTTTTGGGACGGAGGGAGTATATATATATATATATATACCCGCTACCACTGTATGTTACATAGTTTACATACAAAAGTTAAGATGGAAGCTTTAGAAAAATTTTAAGTCGATGTATTAGAAGGGACTAATTTGTCTTGTAAAACACAATAAATCAGTTTTGAGTTTACGTTAGGAATTGACACACGGTGATACGAGAATTTCAGTGAAAATTCATGTACAATACTATTAAAGTTTAAAAGATACTACTAAAAGATGGGAATAACATTAGAGGAGAGTATTAACAGAAACGGAGAGTAAAAATTTGTTCACCCTCACTAAAAGAGGGTGAACAAAATCCTCACCCTGATTGGTTGAAATGGTGTGGGGACCACGGAATCAATACACTTTTTGGTAAGCATGACATCACTTTGTGGTGGGATTCACATATTTTTTAGTGGATCCCATACCATTTCAACCAATCAGGGTGAGAGTTTTGTTCACCTTTTTTTGGTGAGGGTGAACAAATTTTTTTTCGTGTTAATGTTGACTTCCCTAAATCAAGGAAGGTAGTGGAGGAAAACAAGACCAACAACCTGGGGCTTGCCGGGAAATGTGCTTAATTACTGTTTTTTTACTACGTACTCTCCAAAAATATTTTGAATGCTTCCCCTTCTAGGCTTCAATTCAATAATATAGCCTTTCCATTTTCTTTAGGAAAAAATCTACGGTAAATTTTTATTTATATGCTTGGTTCTGATTTTTTGAACTGAACACGTAGCAAAATAAATAAGTTTTTTGATCGCTTGACCTTATTATATATTTGCAGATCACTCAGCTAAGTCATTTAAACTTGATTAATATTATAGAGACTGTTACTTCAAATATAGCTAATCGGTTGTTGGTTGTACTTCTCAAAGACATCTCACATGACATGAGAGTTAAATCTTAGGTGGTCTCACATCACGTGATCAAAAGTTATCCCCTTCCATTCTTAATTTGTACACATATCTTGACGTACTACCAAGCTACAAGTGAAGAAAAAAAATGTAACCCACATAATTACGATAACTTAGAAGTGAGTATTTATTGTGGATAATTTCATAGAAGTTGGCATACTTTTTCCAACTTGTGCAACAACAGACATTGGCCTCAAACTTGTATTTATTTCAATGATTAAGAATGATGAGGCTTACCTAAAACCAAAACCAAAACCAAAACCAAACAACGTCGCCGAGGCTACCGACAGGCGGTGGTGTTGGGCTCGTGTTTTCCACGTGCGACTGTCACCCCTACCAGTGGAGTACTATTAACAGCAGAGCATTTAAAAATCGTGCTACATTGTTTAAAATTTAAAAAACGCCGCAATCCTTGACCTTTACCCCCTGACACGTAGTACTTTGTACCTACTTTCACTGTTTCACACAGCCCAATACGTTTTCCTTTCCTTTTATTACGGACCGGTCCAAAAAATAAATTTATTACCTTAAAGTCAATTACTCTTTTTAATTACCATTAAAATCAATCATCCTTTTTTTCAGTTTAGGTTTAAGATGCATTTTTCTATATAAGTTTTAGTGGTTTAGACACTTTCATATAGGATACCCCTTAGGATTTTAGTGATTTAGACACTTTCATAGGGTACCCTAGGAGTTTAGGTTTATGGTGAACTTTCTTATTATAGAGTTTTAGTGGTTTATACACTTTCAAAGAGTTTAGGATTTAGGTACTTTCATAGGGTACCCTAGGAAAAACTTGTTTAAATTTATAGTACTCCCTCCGTCCCGGAAAGTTAGACACTTTCACTATTCCAGCCCTACGAAAAAATTGTCTATATCTTTGAATCCGTAATGTTTTATATAAGCAATATAAATCTCGTTTGATAGATTTCAATTAGTTCTTTTAAACAAAGTTTTGAAAATCACGTAAAACATTATGAATTGAAAGATATATGCAATTTAAAAATGGCACGCAGTCCCAAAAGTGTCTAACTTTAGGGGATGAAGGGAGTATATGTATATTATCTTTTCTTTTTCTTTTTCTTTTTTTCCACTGGATGGCCGTTTCTTTTTTTTTCTTTCCTGTAAATGGATGGCCGTTCCTTGTTGCTGCGCACATGGCGCGGGTGGAGTTATCGGTGGTTTTCAAATGTTTTGGTGGAGTTCGCGGGAAACCACCGTCCAAAATTGGAGCGGCCGGTAAATTACCCTTTTCCTTTCGTTAGTTATTGGGCTATTAATAGCCCAATATGCATACCAGGCTTAGTTCGGCCCAATTCACCAACCAGGCTCACCCTACGTCTTTGTAAATCCAAAACTTATTAAAAGAAGTGGACATACATGGATATATGATGTCCTAATTGATGTTAAGATGGTTTGGAAGTGTTTGTGATCCATTTTTCCAATTATGCTGAACCATATGGAAATCGAGAAATAAAAGTGTTTTTTCAGGAAATATTGCCCAATTCTGCGAGGACTTGAACCATATGGAAATCGAGAAATAAAAGTGTTTTTTCAAGAAATTCAGCCCAATTCTGTGAGGACTATAGTGAAAACTAGCTTGGCAAACTTAGGCTCCGTTTGTTTCGGGCGGAAATTGTTTTCTGGAAAACCTTTTCCATGGAAAACTTTTTCTAGAAAAGAAAACATTTTCCAGTGTTTGGTTGTGACATGAAAATATTTTCTAGAAAACAGTTTCTATTGTTTGGTTGACATAGAAAACCACTAGTACGAATAGATGTACGCTTATGTGGTGTGTTATGTTACACACTAGATAACCTCTAAAAGCGGCGCCCTCTTCAATTTGATACAACCCTCTTCAATTCAATACAGTGGCTCCACTCACCGATCCCAAGTCCCAAATCCATTGCTGTGAAGGTCTGAAGAAAATGGCACAAATGAAATTTGATGAGGCGATTGTATCTCGCTTTACCATTCGTTGGTGGACAATTTCGCCGAAAACTCGCCGAGAGAGATGGCGACTGTATCTCTCTAGCTTTGACGACAAAGCTTTGGTTAGAAATCAGATGATGTTTGATTAGGAATCAGATCGATGGGGGGGGGGGAGAGAGAGAGAGAGAGAGAGAGAGTACCAAAGGATCCAACATTCCAATGTCGACATTAGCGTCGGGGGACGATGGGCGCTTCTCGGAAACTGTTTTCCGGATCTTTTAAAAGGAAATCATTTTCCAGCCTACAAGAGTGGTTTTTCCGTTGACCACTGAAAATGCTTTCCACTGACCACAATTTTCCATTTTACCAAACACCGGAAAATATTTTCTCCGGAAAATGTTTTCCCATAAAACGTTTTCCACCCGAAACAAACGGAGCCTTAGATTATTTACAAGCGGCATACATGGGAGCAAAGGAAGTGCATTCAAGTCCCATAAGGGAGGATAGGTGATCTCCTCGATCCTCATGGTTGCCGTTGGTATTATTACCAGAGATAGTAGTGGATTAGCTACTTATAAAAAAAATAGTAGTGGATTAGCTCACTTTTTTAGGTATAGAACGACAATTAATGACTTCTTCCCCGATTTTTTTTTTTGAAAGGATCATATATTACCAAAGAAACGAAACAACTACGGGGGAATCACTAACAAGAACATGATCTAACCCGGGCGGAGTACAACCCGCTGGGAACAAAATTCTCCTAGCTAAGCACTTTGAGGCAAGCGAGTGGGCAGCCTCATTAACCATCCTATTACACCAAACAAATTTCCAGTTCCTACTAATAGCCCAGGCTTTAATATCATCAACAATAGTTCTAATTTCCCAAGGCCCCTGATCAAAGCTAGCATTCACGCAGTTAATGAGAGACAAACAGTCAGATTCAAAAATTGCCTCTTCCAAGTTCAGCTCCATTGCCAAAACACAAGCTATTCGCAACGCCCAAGCTTCAATTAAAATAGCAGAATTTGCAACCACTCTTCCAAACCGCCACACATGAGCTTGTCCACTACTATCTCTGGCAATGATGCCAATGGTAGCTAGGCTGCGAGAGGATGAAAATGCTCTGTCAATATTAAATTTGAGAACCAAAGGAGGGGGGGGGGAGTCCAACGATCACTACTGGTCCGACTCACCGAGTTGTTATCTGGGCAGGGTAAAAGAGCTTGGAGATGGTCAATGTTCACCTTAGAAGCACTGATGATAGTTTTCTCCGGATTAGGCATACTCCCATTGAACACACAATCATTTGTGGATTTCTCAATTTCTCCATATCCCACCCTCCTTGCTGAGTAGACAAAAAATCAGAGACCCACATCCATGCACATCCAGACGGCATAGGGGAAAGAATCTTACTATTTGATAAATTTGGCACCCAAGACGCTTCCCAAAATCGAATAGATTCCCCGTTTCCTACTGACCAAAACAGCCCCTTTGGCACCTTTCTTTGCGTCAAGGCTCGAACAGTTAGGGAAGTAGAGTCCTTTAAGAATTTTTGCCCACAGCAAGTCCGGGCTATTTAGAAGCCTCCAAAATTGGCGTCCAAGAAGAGCAGTGTTAAAAGAGCCAAAATCTTTAAAACCCATGCCCCCCATACCTTTTTGGATAGTCAGTTTTGGCCACGATCCCCAGTGTATTCTCCCTCCATTGTCACCATTTTCCCACCAAAAATTACTGATAATCGAATTCAGTTGAGCATAGGTTGACTTTGGAGCTTTAAAACACATGAATGGGTACATGGGAATTTGCGTAGTCTTTGCAATAACATGTGGTATGCCGGTGGATTCGGGCTTATCAGAAACAATTTTTGAGTCGGGCTGTAGTTTGGTGATCAATTGCCTAAAAAGTGAAAACCATCCCTGCCCATGAGAGATTTTGGCTTGGTGGAAGACATCAAATTCTGCACGTCTACAAGGAACTGGGGTTTCTCCTGTTGTTGCAGGGGAAATAACACAGTGGCGCATTGGTTGGCATCTAATTGTTTCATAAAAAAGTTGTTCTTAATTATCAAGTTGTATTTCACATGAGATAGATGGTCTTTTTGGAGCGGGATTGACCTTGTTAGCTCGTTTCTTTTTTTTTGTGTTATCACCGCACCAAAAAAAAAAAAATCCAATTTCGTGGTCCATTGATTTGATTATGTTGAATCGTGCCTTTAAACACAAGCATTTGCTAGTAGTTCATGTATAACCACGTGGTTGGATTCACATTGGTTTGGAAATATGTAGGAGAAGATTTAAATTTGTACAGTAATAATTTTTTTGACGAATTGCGCCTCGTCCCACATGAAAGGATTTTGTAACTTAATTACGTATGCGTTACGTGATCTACTTAAATTTGGCACTCATTCAAACTTCCAGGAGTAATTAAAACGTCACTTTTGAATGCTTAAATTGTTTTGGGCCAGCTTAGGTGTACTTCAACAAATAATCACGAATCCTGGATTTAATAATGGAGCAAACTTTCAGGCCTTGTTCGGTTGGGTTTCTAGGAATCGGGTTTTCACTCGTGGGCGGGTTTTCACTGGAGCCATATTCGCCCACTTTAGATATCGATTGAGTGGACGGAGCCCTATTCCCCGCTCATTTTGTTGTTTTCTAAACTTTCGATGACAAATCGCTTAAAATATCACTAAGCTACATATAGAAAGAAGAATGGCCGTAATCGGATTCACGAGTGGGCGAATATGGCTCCTCTTAGCCGGTTTTGGCCTGGTTAGGCGTTGATTGAGTGTAAGAAGCCCTATTCCCCGCTCGCCAAAGTCATCCATTTAATATTTCTCTCTCATCTTCATTTATAGAAATGCTACTATGGTGCCTATCTCGTGCGAGATCAGTCCATGGGGCCTACTTCGAAGACCCACACAAATGATCCAAGCCGTCTATTAGTTCTAAAATTATTCTTTTAAGTCATCCACAAAAATATCAGGTCAATCGTATAACTTTAAGTACTTGATCTAGTTGTCTATCTTTCTTTCAAACTACAGTCAAAATTTAGGTTCCTAAATTGTGAATGAATAATTATAAGATAGATCAACCACTTATAGTTTTTCAAATGAGTTGGTTTTTTAGGAGTGACTCAAAAAGTTATTTTAAAAATTAATAAACAATTTGGATAATTTGTGTGGGTCTTCGAAGTGGGCCCCACAGACCCATATCGCACAAGGTAGGCACCATAGTAGCATTTCTATAAATGAAGATGAGAGAGAAATATTAAATAGCTGACTTTTGGGGGGCCACTTGAAAAGTGAAAATCGGGTTCCTAGAAACCCAACCGAACAAGGTGTCAGAGGTCTTCCCAGTATTTTAATGATGAGAAAAGTCGAACATGCGAGTTTGGAGAGTTAGTTCTTACTTTATGTCATGCTCTCACTCACAAACCATTTGGAATTATTAATTAGATGGTCGTGAGCCAAACTTTTCGATAGAGACAAAAAAAAAAAAAAAAACTAATTTTGATTCAATCTTCTCTCCTTTTCATTTTTTTTGAGCAGTACATTATCCACGGTTGTTGATTACTCCTATTATAAAGGACAATGTAATTGAGGGTTTAAATAGAAGAAAAAGGGCTTATCTACCAAAATGGTCCTCATAAAATGGTCCCCGTTTCAATATAGTCCTTGTAAAATTTTTGGTTTCAATTTTACCCTTATACTTTCTGACGCGTTTCAATGTTGTCCTTTCCGTCAAAACATAACGGAAACTGCGTATTTGGCAAACGAAAAATGTTTAAAACACCACAAAAATATTTAAAATACCGGAAAAAATTATTGTTCTCCAAAAAAATGATAAAAAATTACAAAATTTTTAAAAAACCCAGAAAAAGTCATTAGACAAAAAGTTTATGAAAATTTTCTAATGACTTTTTTTGGAGATCAATCATTCATATCGACGAGAGGAATCAGAAAATATAAAAATATGGGTCGAAGTTAAAAGAAAATTCATATAAGACGACACTTGATATCCAAAAAAAAAAAAGTAATTCCTCTCGTCGATAAATGTG
>JAXBDA010000970.1:0-65302 GCA_036023075.1 Gaultheria prostrata
GATTTGAATGGTTGTCATAGTTTCTTTGTCACACTCACCAAGGTTGACATTACATTAGTCATCAAGAATTTGATTCCTACATGTTTTGGGTTCATAGAACTTCATTGTGATTTTGTTGTTCTTTACCGATAACAAAAATGATACATGAGATGGGTAAGTACAGGTTTGATGCTTTATTCCTAAGAGTGACATGTTTGACATTTTTCTTTTTGCAGGAGTTGCTTTTCCCCCTTGTGGAATTATTTAACCGTCTTCAAGTTTTGGCTTCATGGAAAGACCCTTGGAAATCCTCAGCCTTTCTAGTTTTGATTGGCTATACTATTCTTAGGTAATACTTTTGACTGGATTTGTGTGTTTCTGGTGGTGGCAAAGTTCTTAGTTCTATTTTATTTTTTAGCATAAGGTGCTTAAATAACTTAAGTTTGGGACCAATAAAAAATAAAATAAAAAAACAACTTAAGTTGTGATGTCGTCTGCAAGAACTTACAGAAAATCTGCTGCCTTAAGTTGAAGTTCGACACACCAATCTCATCTTGTTTTTTTTAGTATTTTTTTTTCTAATTAAACACCAAGCCTAAGAGTAGCTCTTATTTGGGTTACGCAAAATATGTATCTTGTTTGAGCTTTGGAGTCTTGTTGCTAATTTGATACCTTCCTCATTTGAGGTTTTGAAATGTGTTGTGATTTTGGTCTGTTCAAAAAGAATTATTGAATGAAGAAATCTAATGAAATGTCTCATTTTGGTTTGCAGGGGATGGATCAGGTTTATATTGCCCTCAATTTTCGTAATTGTTGCAGTTCTCATGCTCTGGCGCAAGCATGTAAACAAAGGAAGGCAAATGGACGCATTGAAAATCACACTTCCCCCCGACTAAAAATGCAGTAGAACAGCTGCTGACCTTACAAGAGGCCATCACTCAAGTTGAATCTCTAATGCAGGCTGGAAATATTGTTCTATTGAAAGTTAGAGCTCTCTTAGTTGCTGCACTACCACGGGTATTTGTACTAATCGGCTGAACCCTTCTCTAGATATATTCTATTTTATATAGCAAAATTCAAGCAATGTATGATACGTCATTATTTTTCGCTTACTGGAAGTTCAGATAATTTCTGGGGTTGGGATGTTCAATCCATGTTTCCCAAAAGCGGTTATTTGAATTCAAAGATGTATACATCCACGTATGTAAATGTACACACACACGTAAATAAATATACATTTAGAGCGGTGCCTTCACCTTGTATCTATATCAGAACAGACAACTTTGCACCACTTCTCAACTTTCATTTGCCTTGGTGTCTGTTACTGGACTCCATGGGACACTGTTCACTTCCTAGCGCTGAAGTGAGACACTTTGGCACCGCACATGTACGAGGTAGTCGTAACACTTTTATATATGGGGCATGCCGTGGGATTTAAAGAAATGAAACTCATGTTTTAGTTTAAAGTTTATCATACTTACCCACATTGTGAACTAAAAGTGCTAAATAATTATCAATTTCAGTTCGAACTGTGTATGTTCTTCCAATGGTTGAATCCATCTTGTGAACACGAGAATTGATAATCAAGCTAAAACTAGGAGTTGTGCTGCTGCTTTCCTTTCAATAACTAATCAATGATGGCAAAAATTATGTCATGATGATGCAAGTTATACTACTATGGTTCTTTCTTTTGAAGCATATTTAATATTTGCCAAGCATAACTCTTCTTTAATTGCTAGTTTGCAAAACCCTGATCTACTGTTTCTTCTTGCTTCCATTTTCAGGCCACAGACAGGGTTGCTTTATTCTTGGTTTTTGCGGCCTTGTTTTTGGCACTCGTACCTCTTAAACACTTGATCTTGTTGGTTTTCATCGAGTCTTTCACAAGGGAGATGCCACTGAGGAAAGACAGCAGCGATAGATGGCTGAGGCGGGTGAGAGAATGGTGGTTTAGGATACCAGCAGCTCCTGTTCATCTAATCAAAGCTGATGACAAGAAAAGGAAATAATTGACTTGTACGCAAGAAAACAATTGCACTCAAACAGCAAATTACTTGTGCTTTCTACCAGTCATCCTCTCTTATGTGCTTTGGTATATACCAGGATGATTTTGGTTGTCTACATGCAAGCATTTCATGTAGAGACTTTTTTTGCGTCAATCTGCCGGTTTTTTGCCTAGTGTATGTTAAACCTTACTATACTTTCTTTGACTTCAGCAACTACAGGAACTATAGCGCTTCAGCCGATTTTCATTCCTGCTTTGGGTCTTGTAATCAAGCTCTATTCTGCATTCTATAATGGCAATCGGCTGGTGGGTTTTGTCATAACTCTAAAAGTACCGCATCTCCCCGGACCAAGCCCAAACACCGCACTGGATAATGCGTGGGTGCTCCCGTTCCACCCAGCTTTGTAAAATATGAGAAAATTGTTTTATCCTAAACGCAAAATGGAGGGAAATAGTTATATATAAGGTGGTATTTTAACATAATGG
Source organism: Gaultheria prostrata (assembly GCA_036023075.1). NCBI lineage: Eukaryota > Viridiplantae > Streptophyta > Magnoliopsida > Ericales > Ericaceae > Gaultheria > Gaultheria prostrata. The sequence continues at coordinate 2,471 of JAXBDA010000970.1, forward strand.
AGAAAATATATGGGTAAAAATTCACATTTTTAGTACAATCGTAGAAATATAATATTGTGCGTAAAAATATTTTAGGGTGGTGTAAAATATGAGAAAACTGTTTTCCCTATTTAAACTCAAAACCCTACAATTCATTCCATGTTTTATTGAAATTCTATTTAAATTAAGGAAGACTCAAATTTTGAAAAGTGATAAGAAGTTAACTTGGTGTAATAACCATATTTCAAATCGAAATATTAAGTGATAAGAAGTTAACTTGGTGTAATAACCATATTTCATCATATTTATTATTTGAAGTGTTTCTTACTCCCTTTGTCCCTTTTTAAGTGATCCGCTTGGGAAACGTGTATTTTGTAGACGTTAAAAAAGGCACTTCCGTAGAACATTTTTAATTTTTTTTGGCACCAAATTAAAGTACTCAATGAGCACTTTAATTTGGTATAAAAAAAAACAAAAAATGATATAGAGGGATATGTTTTTTAGGGGTTTGAAATTGCACGTATTCCTGTATGGATCATTTAAAAAGGGACGGAGGGAGTAATTTATAAGCTTAAAAAGTTACCAAAAGTAAATAGCCTAATACCTAATTAATTATATATGAATTTGTCAGTACTTGTTTACCACTCCTTCCTTCACCACCCCAACCTTCGCGACATCCTCTGCTATCGACACCACCACCACCAACATCACTACCATTACCACCACCCCCCTCCACCGCCACCACTACCACTATCACAACCACCACCTCCACTGTGCCATTGTTGTCATCACTGCCACAACCACTCTCCATGTCCACTGCTACCACTAGGGATGGCAATCATACCCGCCCCACCCCCTAACGGGAAGTGTTTTTTCCAATTTTTTAGGTAATAGGTAGGGTTAGGGGGGAAAATTGAAAACCCGACTAGGTTAGGGTAGGGTTAGGGGTAGAAGCACCCCAGCTCGATATTCGCCCTGAACCCGTCCCAATACATATGTATACAATATGAAATAACATTGTAACCTTTATATTTTCATTTAATTTTGAAAGTACTACAGTACATATAAAGAAAATCTTTCATTTTAGATTTAGGGAAACTTTAGATTATATTTCTTCCAATTTTTTTGTTGGCAATAGGTTATGATGATTGGAGTAGGCATGTGCTTGCGAATGATGGTTGCCCAGGATCCAATATGCAAGGGCATTGAGAGAGGGGGAAAAAAAAAAGCGAGGCGGAATGGGGAGGATAGGGTAAACCCGTTCCTCGACAGGGTAGGATATATGGGTAGATTTTCATTACCTGGTCGGGGGCGGGACGGGGTGGGGCGGGGCGGGGGGAGTTTGCCACATTTAGGGTAGGGGTAGGGATAGATCAAAACCCGTCACGTTGCCATCCCTAGCTACCACAACCACTATCATTCCACCACCGCCACCACTACCGTTAACGTTAACGTTATAGCTACCACTGCCCCCACCACCACATTAGCGACTTCACCAACACCATTACTCCATTGTTTGCACTACAATCATTGCCACAACCACTTCTCTACTGCCACGTCTATCACCCCCACTCCTCTATCACCATCACTACCACCACCACTCTATGATCGTTACAATTACCACCACCATTCCACCTCGGCTACAACCACCCCACTGCCACACTACAACCTACCACCTTCTTTCCGCCACCACACCAGATCCATTAATAAAACTAAAAGAGAACAATTACAAATGATTTAATCAAAATTAATTTATCATTGTATTATTTGGTTTAATTCAACTCTTGATACTTTTATGAAACATCTTTTCAACTTGAAAAATTCAGTATTTAATTTTTAGTACTTAATTTTCCAGTTTCAATTTTATCAAATAGCACCTAGGCCTCTGTCTACTACATCTTCTATGGAGTTTGGATGGCTGCTTTTTACATTTTTTGCATTTTAGGGTTTTGGTTGGAAGTACCAAAAATGAGTTACAGGAAAATGAGTTTTTAGTTTTTGAGTTTAGAGAAGAGAAGTAAGAAGTAGGGGAAGACGAGCCTTTTGACTTATTATATTTTACTTTTATCATTTTGGTTAACAAAAAGACCAACAAAATGTATTATGCATATATCTTTCAAATACTACTCCTATTAGGAAACCCACTCTGCATAAATCTCCTAAACATTTACAGATTCAATAATACATTCTAGCCATAATTCAAAAATGCAAAAAGCTAAAAGGAGAGGCTCCCAAACACTCCCTTAGACGTTTTGCATTTCCCTTATTCCCTATCAATAGTGCCATCCATCAATGCGAAATTTTCAGCTTTAAGTGTCAGTTGCTATTCATAAGGTCATCTTCATCCCTTCGCCAATTTTTTTCGCCAAATTTAAGTAAAAAAATTATTTCCCCCTTGCTTGCATGCCATTAGTGCATTTCTTAGGGCCGCGACAGGTTTGGTGGGGTGTTTTTTTTTTCTTTTTCTTTGTTGGTTTCGCCTGCCATCTTGTTAGGTGCTGTCTGATTTTGGGTTTTTTCTGTGTGGTTCTGGGCTATCCCATTAGGTGTTCTTCTTGCCAATCGAGGGTGTTGGTTATTTCCTTCTTGGGTCCTGGCGGCATGGGATTGTCGGTTGAGGTTTCCTTCTTTGAAGGTTTTCTCCACCTCCGCCATGATGTTGTGCTGTAGATCCCTTTAATCTTTGTAATTTGTTTCCAAAGTTTAATAAAAAAAATTCACGGTAAAAAAAAAAAGGTATTCATTCCTTTCCCTTTCCCTTTTCATTTTACAAATTAATTCCGTATCCCTTCAAGCAATACAGATCAATGTAGGGTTTTCTGTCTCCATATTGTAGTAATTTACTTCTTTTAAATTGTCTTTCACCAGCATTGGATATTTCGTTGACATTTTTAGTCATTACTGTTATTTTTATTTTATTTTGTGTGTGCGTTTCTCAGGTCCCAAAAAGGATTGAAAGAGCGGTTGACTCTATTTATTAGTAACAATGAAGAGAGAGCCGATGAGGTAATTAATTAACTCATTACTTTCCTTTTTATAGATGTCATAATTGGACCTTCATAATATTATTTGGTTGATAAGTTTGGTAGCTGAAAAAATGGGTAAGAAAAATGAAAGAACGTAATTTAGTTACCATAATCTAAATATGTGACTTCCTTGAGCAATATTTCGTTTGTGAGACTTCAATTAGGTAGTATCAATTCATTTTTCATATATTCCTTTGCAAGTTTATATCAACCAATGCAATTACAATTACCATAGGTATATTCCATATTTTTTAATATGTCTTCCATAAATTTTGCTCCTAATAAATAAATTTTTGAAAGAGTGGTCACCTAATAGTTATTTGGATTTTGATTTATGAACATATTTTATTTTATAATTCTAAATACTCTCTTATAAGTAGATTCGTCTCATGCATAGCACGAGATTTGCTGCTAATAGCAACTTAAAAGAACATGGTATGTGCATTTACAAATAAAATAAATAAAAAATAAGAAAGAAAGAAAGAAATAAAAATGCTTCTTGAAACGAGATAAGTTCAGGGCTAGACCGGCTCATTTTAATAATTGAAATCGCTCATTTAGTGGATCTCGAGGAACGCTTAACTTCGTGGTACTCCATGGGCACATAATAATCTTTTGCGAGACTACCCATTACTTTTTTCACTTTTTTCTTTTCTTTTAATAATCCATAATATTCGAACCTTAGACGTGTTGCAACACCATTGGGTCAAACCAAAGGTCATCATCTGTAACAGGGGTGCCCAGCAGATCACCCGATCCGTCCAAACCGACCAATCCGCAACTGAATCGTTCATCCTCATGTCACTTACGGACAATTGCGGATGTTGAAAAAGAATATCTTGCGTGAGTGGTTCGGTTCCGGTTCTCAACTAGAACTGCCAGAATTAGTAGACACTCCTACCTATACAAGCCTCACAAGAGTCAAGCAACAGGCCAGAAATTTGTTGAAAATGGTAAAACTTCTAGTAAAGGAAGTCAAGTTTGAAGCTTCAAAAGCTACTACTTTTTTCATGCTTTAAGCTTCAAAAGCTACTATTTTTTTCATGCTTTGGGCAAATCCATTCCATTAATTGCTCTTGCATCTCGAAAAAAATACTACTAAATTTTATGTCATCAGTCTGTTTCTTTTTCAGTCTGTTTCTTTTGATTGAAAAATTATACAGTGCTCAAACTGCCAATTCATTCCCAAACCAATCCGTCCAATCCACAACTGAACCGATCTTCAACCGGAACACTCACGGATGATTACGGATATTGAAAACGAATATCCGAGTTAAGTGGTTCGGTTTCGGTTCTCAACCGGAACCGCAAGGGTCCGTGGACACCCCTTTACATTACACTATAGGCTTGCAATACAGGATACCGCTGTAATAAATCCCGTAAGAAAGATAAGATAGTAAACGAGCCCAAACAGAAAAACAGTGGAGACAGTTGAAAGGAGCGGAGGAGATGCCTTTGGCTCTGAGCATGTCTGCTGCCAATTTTCTGCAGATGAAGAGGATGAATATTACATTAATCGAGCCATCATCATCATCATCATCATCATCATTAGTAAAGGGGCCTTCTCTGCAACCTCTACATTGCACACCAATTCGCGAAATCGAGCACCAGGTCTCTCTCTCTCTCTCTCTCTCTCTCTCTCTCTCATGCGAATATCTGCTCGAAATTTCTTAATTATTAGTTGGAACAAGTGCCGATTGAGCGGAAAAGTAGGGAGGCATATATGTTTGTTTTGCCTGTGTCACTGTTTAGCGGAAAAGTGTGCAGGTCAATGCATTTTTCTCGATAACCTTTGCTTTTCTGTACAACTGACTTAAAAAAGGCAAATGTTTTGGCTCAAGTTAGTAATTAGTAGTGAATCTCTCAATTGGCTTTAACGGAATAAGGAAAAATAATTTTTTTGGTGGTGACTTAGTTAGTTTTCTACGAGAGATGGATGCTAGCACGGACACGGACGAGGGGCACGAGATTTCTAATAAATGGACACAGACACGGCGGTGGACATAGAATTTTTTTTCAAAGAAGTACTAATATTTATTTAATATGTAAAAGCATGATGCATCAATACGTACATACAAGAATCATATATACATCATACTTACACTTTTAACCGTATTGATTGGAATAACATCCATTTACCTCCAACAAAATTTTAAAAATTGCACATTACATACTACATTTCGCCCTACGTGTCATTCCCTGTCGTATCCCCTGCAAAAATGTTGCATTAAATTCCATGGAGAGGCTACATAATATGTCCCATACCTTTTTTGCCATGTCCCCAGCGTGTCCCGTGTCCCTGGCATGTCAGACACAAGTACGGCAACCTCTAGTAGTATCGGTGCTTCATAGAGCGCGGTTCTTTACGTAATGTAATTTTATAAGTTGATTTATTGCCAAAATCTACAAATCAAATCATGTGAAAATGCAAAGAGACTTGTCCAAGTAAATGGAACTTATCAAACAAGTGGCGTGTTGGTTGTGTCCCAAAGAACTCATGGTTATGACTCACGAGGCAATTGGTGTTGGTATCTGTTGAAGATGTTATGGTTATGAGTCCACCAGTGTTGTTTATGAACTGGCCTTGCTATGTCCAGGAGGTTGCGGTTTTGAAGCAAGTGATGTTGGTTACGTCCTAAAGGGGCCGTGCTTATGGAACAAGTGTTATAGTTTACATCCCAGCAAAAGCTAGGCATCGATCATAGCTCCTAATTTAATGCCATTATCATGGCCAGGTAGTGTTTGTTTGAATGTATTCAATGATTGGTTGGGGATAATGAGGGCAACTACCAATGCAAAACCCGATTCTTATGCTACTGCAGCAAATCAACAGATGTGCCAAGGATTTTGAAGTGGGGGACATGGCGCTATTGCAGTTGATTCATATGTGATAACGTAGGTGTTGAATATAACGATAACAGTCGTTTCTTAACCAACGCATAACAGTCTTCATTACGTTGAGCTTTATCATTTGAAGGATATAGTTGAAGATGTCTTGGCCTTTTTGGCGTTAAAGAGGTGAAGTCTCAGAGGGACAAAATATGCTAGTTATTCTTGGTCAATTCGACCAGCAAGTAAGCGACTACTGAATGAGTAACTGCAGTAGATGACCCAGATATGCATTTTTGAAATGTTTTCATGTTGTCCTTAAAGCTATGTTTTCCCAAAATTGCAGAATTTTATGCAAGAGCTAAGAGGCTTACAACGCTAAGCGGGTCACTGGTTTGATCTGACTTTCTGTTCGTTCTTATGTTTAGTTAATAGGACATAAATTTGTTAACAATTCATGTGGGCCATCTTAGTTGCAGTACATGTATTATTTGCGATTGTAAGGCCCAACTGTGAGCTATCTGTTTGACTATACATGCAGCATTAACGAAGTAGAGTGAGCCGCTTTCTATTTCTACCCCTTGAGGACCCAGTAAAGAACAGCTTTCTTCGGTCTCATTCCCCTAGATGCATCTATTATCCTTGCCCATTTCTCTACTAACCGAAATTAAAGGAGAGCAAAAGCATGATGATTTAAGATTATCCAAGTGTTACACTGGAAGTGAAGCAAGTAATCTGTAAAAGCTATGTAGAAGTGCAAGATTCATAAAGTGGTGGCAGGAGAAAAATGTTTTTGACATTGTTGTTGGGTAAAACGCTTGTCAATTTAGTTTATTCAAAGGGTTGGTTGGTGTGAAAGATGCTCTCTTTCAGTCAATGCATATCTGCTTTATAGAGTATCTTGTAATTAGTAAAAAGCCTCAAACAACATTGTGAAAATAAATTGAAAGCCCTTAACTCATTTTGATGGGGACGCAGTCTTTTATACAGAGCTTAGTTAATTTTGGTTAAACGTCATATCCTCAAGAAGAAGAAAATAAGTAAAGAAAAAGGAAATTAAAGTTTATTCATCAAGCAATGGTTTTAGCTGAAATAGGAGGCATTTTTATTTCTATATCATAGAAAACAGTTTCATAGGACTACTCAATCACTTTTTTCACGTCCATTTTGTTTAGATCCTTCAACTTTTCCATTTCCTTTTCCTAGTTTTCAAATCCTTTATCTGATAAACCCTTAATGAAATTGTAAGAATTTTGATTTGATACAGTTTCGTACAAAGTTTAACAGCAGTCTAGGGATATTAGAAACTTCTACGCATAATGGTATGTCATAAATACTGAGGGCAGTATGATTTTACAGACTACGTTGGCTTACGGGCATTAGTTTTTTGTTTGCTTCCTTGATCACTGAAATCTTTGAGGGCTCTGAATGTCAGTCACTTTGCTTCTGTTGAACTTTCTTTCATTTCTAATTTTTCACGCGTTTCAGCTCTTTCTTACCATGTTCTATTGTTTTCATTCGAAAGGTTGAAGCAAAAAGTATGTGTGAACCTTGCAATGGAACTGGATGGCTGCTTTGTGATTTTTGTAAAGGCCAGAAAACCAATGTGAAATCCGCAAATAACCGTATCTACCGTCGTTGTCCATCTTGCAAAGCTGTAAGTAGTTTCTTCGTGTGCATGTTGGAAACATACAGAAAACATGTGAAAGGAAAAATAGACGTTCGACTCCTTAAGTCAATGGAAGTATGTTATTTTAGTTCATGGAATTCTACCAGAATCCTAATACACAACAGGCTGGAGGGCTGATACATGTACTTATGTTTGAGATAGGAAACAGCCTCTTTGCATGTGGGAGTAAGGCTGCATACACCTAACCCTTCCAATGCTCCGTGGTGGCAGTAGCTTCTTGCATTAGACTTCCTATTTTTGGAAGTCTTCTTGGTAGCTCGTCGAAAGAGGTTTAAAAAATTTTAAAATGCAATTGCAAGAAACTTTCAGTCTTGGAGTTCAAGTATTAAGTAGGTGGCCTTATCTTTGCTTGTTTGCAACATGTCTGTAGCATGGACCCCCTTCTAACTATTTTTTACCTAATTACTGTCTGCAGATTGGATGCATCCTATGTGCAAAGTGCAAAGTCTTCAAATGTGTTACCTTCCCTAACTTGAACGATGCTTAGCCACTTAGGATATAACCGTTTAACTCTTTTTCTCAACTCGATGTCTTGCACCAAAAACTTTTACAACTAGAGTTGGCTCCAGATATTTTGAACTGCTTACATGCAGGTACTAAGTTTCTTTCACCTCATGCAATTTCAAACCTCAGACAGTGCTCTTTGAGATGCATTTATCTACACTAGCATATTCGCAGGGAAGATGCCTATATTTTGTGTTCGGTGTTTCTTCGTTCCTAATTGGAGCAAATATAATAGTGAAAAATGTTTTAAGTCGTTACCATTCTTTGTTGAATGCGGACATTTTTTGCCCTCAGCTGGCTCATTTTATTGTCGTCTTTGACCTTTTCCTTTCTCTGTACTCTTTTCTTTTTTCTTTTTTTTCCTCTCTCATTTGTTTACTTGTTTGTGTAGTTTATGCTTGTTTGTTGGCGGGAGATGTACAGTTTTGTCAATGCTATCCCTAATATTGAACTCATCTTTGCTCCTTTTCGTGCTTTTTTTTTCCAGCATTTTATCTGATCTTCCAGGAACTTGGGCGAAGTTTGGTTCGGTAGAATCAACGCAGAATGGTGATTCGATGGAATACTCATTCCCACGTTTGGGTCACTAGAAAATAAAGGAAGATCATTCCAAATAGAGAGATCATTTACCAAAACAAATGACATTGCATATGACACCACAAGGGTGCCACCACTGCGGAATTCACTATTCAGAGCTTTGGTTTTTCTCTTATCACTCCCAATTCCCATTCCTTAGAAATCCGGGCTTATTATACTTTCCAGTAACAAATCATTTCTTTGGATCACACAATTACAGGATTTCATCGGGTCGGTTGAATAGTCACGAAACACCATTACAAAAACTACGCCAAATAATTATTGTAGTGCAGGTCCAGTTCAAATTACCCAATACAAGAGCGAAATAAAGAAAAATCTCAAACCAAAAAGTGGAAAACCCATAAAACTTAAAACTCAAAGAAAAAAAAAAATTCAAAAACTTACACACTTGGTATATATTTTAGGTTCTTTAATAAATGTGTGTTTTAAAAAGTTAATGGATAAAAGTTTGTAAAAATAATTGTTTTGCCTTTTTGAAAAGTTAGTGGGTAAAGGGTTAATGAGTAAAAGTGGAGGATAATTTTGAAAAATAGAAGTAAAAGTTAATGTGAAAGGCGTAAAGTGGATGTAAAAGTTGATGTGGAATGTGTAATGATGATATTTCTTCAATACGTTGTATTTACGAAGCAACACACTTAAAAGGGACGGAGGGAGTAGGTATTGGCATGGTTGAACAAGCTATGACCTTACCCATACGGGAATGGAAGGAGATTTAATGGTTTGGTGGCTACAAAAGAAAAGAGGTTCCCTGCGACAGGGTGAAGTAGAGCACCTGAGCAACTGTGAGGATGACCATCGCGGTGTTTGACGTCACTTATGCAGTCAAAGTGTAAGGAAGGGACATGTTTCATCGTATCATTGGGGACATCTGGCCCCTAACTATTGGCCCAGGGTTCCTATAAATATGGAACATTCTCTTCACGATTCCTTAGAGGATATCGATTTGACAAAGTTTCATTTTAGAGAGAGAAAATAGGCAGTCACTAATTCTTGGATGGAGAACATTCTTCATAGTGGCATCATACCATTCTCTCAACCAAGGGCGGATGGAGGGGGGTGCAAGAGGGCTCCCGAGCCCCTACACATTCCCCAATTATCCCACTAATTATACTACATTTTCAGGTTAATTTGGAAAAGTTATATATGATCGGCATTTGCAAGTCTGTTTTTTTTTTTTTTTTTGTCATTCGTTATTCCTAATTTATTACATGGGGAGAGGGGAATGAGACTCGATCCCGGGATACAGTGTGGGGCATTCAAGAGCTCTACCGCATGAGCTAGCCACCACTTGCTTCTTTGCAAGTCTCTTGAGTGACAAAAAATTTGATAAGTTTCTATATGTGCGTGAAAACCCCCATTAAAATTTCAAGTTATCGACCATTTTTCAATCGTGGTTATAAATATAAAATTATATGCCATGATAAATATGTACACAATCTCGTCTTCTTCTCAGAACTAGTAAGTAACAATTTATGTTAATAGACTATGATTTTTCTTAATAATGTGAAAATGCATGTGATTCGAGTTCCCGCTGAGTACAAATCTTGCGTCCGCCACTGCTCTCTAGATATTTTGGGCACCCATAGATTAGTCCAAGAGCTCCATTGGCTTAGTCTCTTCATGTACACTCTTGCTCTCTTCTTCAAGCTTCTAGATCACTTCATTCTCTATTCTCTAATTTTTACTTTTCCTACCTCTCCAGCTCATTATTTTCGATATCAGCAACGACGAAAACAAGTGGTTCAGATATATCAATTGGACTGAACCATAACCAGTAGGGGACAGACAGAATGACATATATTTTAATATTATGAATGTATTTTGTGATTTTGTATCTGCGTTACTGCAGATTAAATAAATCATAGTGATGAAGAAGTGGATTGTTGATCCTTCATGAACATGTTATTTTTGCAAAAGCTTTGTTAGCTTTTTTTTCGGTTTACTAGTGGTTGTGCACGTGCGTTGCACGTGGCTGTTGCAAAGGACCAAAGGTATAAGAAACAACTTGGCCCATATTACAAAAGTAGTAGTTGATATTAACTGATTAAGAGCCAATGAAGTTGTGATGATCATTCTCATTCTCAAAAAAAATAACAAAAACAAAAACAAAACAAAAAAAAGAGTTGTGATCTGCACATACATTACACCAAGTTGTCCATATATTCCATGGTAAGATTTGGGGTGGTTGGAGGATTAAGATAGGGCTTTATCCAAACAAATTCTTGTAAAGATATTTTCGTGCACCTCTGGATCTGTCCATCTATCATGGGAGTATCCTGTTATTTCGATCGACAATCTTCCTGCTAGGAGTACCTAGAGCAAAATCCCTGATCAAAGAGCTCTCGCCTCTCTCCTCATTTTGCATTTTTTAGGGTTTTGTTGGGGGGAGGTGAGGGGATGCCGCCTCCTCCACCTCCACCTTCCCCCCGTCTCTCTTTGCTAGCCGACCTCCCTAGCCCTCATCCTCCTCTCCTCTCTGCCCTCTGCTGCCTCCATCGTCCACCCTCCATCGTTGACAGCGATGGAAGTTCTGCTCCATCTCCATCGACTTCGACCCAAGTCTCAGGAGGGCCAGATCTTAGGAACTTGAGTAGTTTTGGGGTGTTTCGGCGACCCCTTTGGCTAATAAACGTCCAGAAATGTGACAGCGGCTCCGGCAACGTTGTACCTGATGACCGGAGGTTATTTTATTCTGCTTTTTGTTTAGTTTTCTTATCTATTCCCTGCGTGGAATCTTTACCCCCTTCCGAGGGTGGTTGTTCGTTACTACCTTTTGAGGGTAGTCGTTTTCTGTACTCGGTGTATTCTCATCTGAACCACATGGATAACCCGATTATCGGGGGTTTCTTCCCTTCGATGGGCTCCGGTTTGGGGTTTGTAGCCCTTTGGGCGGTTTTTGAGTAATAAAAAATTATTGAGTTCGATCAAAAAAAAAAAAAATTCCTGTTAGGAGTAATTTTCCTATTACACTTATTCATAATCTCCTTGCTGCCTCAACTTCCACTTCTAGCAGTTAATTCCCGGGAAACGAGGTGGGTGTTATGCACCCCTTGGCCGTCCGATTGTGTTTTGGATGGTCCGATATACGTATTTTAATTTTTAACCGATAAAAGTAAATCAAAATGAAATTAAAATTATCAAATACATCTAAGCCGTCCAAAATATAATCGGACGGTCGAAGAGTGCACAACACTCACCCCAAGTCCTAATTCCCGAGTACTTGAAACATGCCGCAAGTACTTGAAACATGCCGTAATGTCTTTTCTTCATTTCTTCGATCAAGGCCAAATTGAGAGACAGAGAGAGAGAGAGAGAAAGTGCGTTATTTTATAAAGATTTAAAAAGAGGTACCATTGTCATTGGAGCATTTACTTTTCCTTCGCACCCTATTAAAGTTGCATGCTGCAGCTTTTCGTACAAACCAACCCTGCGTGACATACACTATGGAACTAGGGATGAGCATGGAGGCAGATCGGGACGGATAGTACTATATCCATTCCCAATCTCCAAACCCCTTACTCACCTCCATCCCCACCCCGATCTCCAACGGGGCTTCGTTTTCATCCTCCATCCCCACTCCAAATGGAGAACGGGGATTCCCACGGGAATTCGGGAATCCAAATAGTGGGGTCACAATACATTTTTTTTTTCTTGAACGGCAAAAGGAATTTTTATTAATCAAATGTAAAGATACAAGAAATTAAAAAGGACGAGCGGAAAAAACCATAGAAGTAGCAGTAGCAAGCACAGAGTAGCAGCAAAACTAATGCAGTAAATGATTTCGGAAAACATGTAGCAGCAACAAATGAATCCAGTCACAGTCATAGAAGTAGCAGCAGCAAGCTCAGTCATAGAAGACAACCAATAAGTATTATATGAGTCTTATTGTGATAAGTAACACCATATAGCATGAAACTGCATAATATACTACTATAGAACCAACAAAAAATTCATAGAATCCCAATTTCATTATATGTTTATTTTACGGTGAGACTCCATATGTTTGGACAAAATTTAGTGATACCCTAAAGTTTCAAAACTCATGAATGGACACCTATGTTTCGGGGATTCGGGGACGGGGCGGGGAGGATCAGGGCGTAGCAGAGCGGGGATGGATCGGGGAACGGATTCGGGGCAGATTTGGGGCGGGGACATGCCTATCTCCACCCCCTATCCAATCTCCAAACATTTTCAAAAAAAAACTCTATATCCTACCCAATCTCCGAACAGATCTCCATATTGCCGATCCGTTCGGATCGGGGATCAGATCGGATTCGGACGGATCGGGCGAAATGCTCATCCCTATATGGAACACCATGTGGGTGGTTTGTAGTTTTTGCCAATATAAAAACTAGGAGCAACATCTTAAACAATAAACTGAAAACTACGTACTTAAATTAAAATCATCATTCGCTAGCATATCTGCACTTCTGTTCGCTTCTCGCTGAGCGGCCCGAACCAAACTAATCTGTTGCACATGGCCATGCGACAATAGTGTCCTGCATTCGCATATAATAGAATTATAAGGGTGAGAAGGATCATCACAGCCTGAGAAAAAATCAGTCACAGTAGCAGCATCAGCATATTTCTATCAGCTAATAGCCTAAGACCATCTCTTAGAGCCCACAGTTCCGCTCCTACACTGTCCACAACGCCTATAAGCCGTTGGAAACCAATGGCGCAATTTCCTTGAGTGTCACGTAATAAACCCCTGCCAGAGGGAGTCCATTTTTATTCCAAGCATCATCCACATTGAGTTTAAATTTGCCTTCTCCAACAGAAAGACCTCCCTACCTGAATAACTTTCATAGGATTTTGGACAATAGACGATGGATTAAAAAGCTCCATTCCACTGCCCTAGAAATGCAGTCTTGAACTGAATGGAGAGGGTAAGAGTTTTTGTTCAAGGTGTTCAAGTAACGCCGATTTCTATTAGTCCTAATGTTACAACAAGCTAGAGTAAACGCAATATCCCAAGAAAAACCAGAAGAATGGACTGATTTAGACTGATAATTATCAATAGACAATTGGACCATGTTTTTGAAATGAAAAGTTCTGCCCACTCCCAACTCATCCAATAAATCTACAGCAAAAGGGCAGTCGCAGATGGCATGAAGAGGAGTTTCACCGGAGTTTGGACAATGAGGGCAAAAACAATCCGGGGACACATTTCTGTGGAATAACAAATCCTTATTAAGTAGCTAGACGACCTTGGAGATGGTTAGTGGCCATGGTTTGTGGGATCCGCGTCCCATCCAAGTTGGAACCACCAATCCCCCTGGTTTTCATTTTTGTACAGGCTCATCTCGGGTCCAGAAGATGACCCGAACCACCAATCAGGAGGTTTATTAAAGAAAATTTAGATTAAAAGAATTAAAAATAATCACATGGAAAATTATTCTCTGGTATTCGAATCGGAAATCAAAAAATTGGGGAGAATATTAGCATTCTAATTGAGCCAGCTACATAAAGATTTTTATCTTTTATTTTTGCCAAAACGATAACTACTAATATTATAAATCGATGAAGAAGTACACCAATAAAAATCTCTGTCCTTTAACAAAAGGGTGGTGATAAATAATGCCAAACCTCTAATAGATAAAAGGGACTTCATTGATGTCTCTATCATTGATTGAGCTCAAAGGGGTGATAGGTTTCATAGTTCTTCCTCGGCTTCAAAGGCTCAGCCATTCAATTCCCAAAATCAAAGGAGACCAGATCTCAAAACACATAGACTCAAAATGCTGCATTTGGCGACGACTCATTGCACATAAGTACAAGCATTTTGTGCATATATTGTTTTGGCATTAACATTGCCTAATAAAAAACTAACCAAAACGGATGGGATTGCAAGTGGTGGTTAACTCATGCGGTAGAGCCCTTGGATACCCCACATTATATTTCAGGATAGAGTCTCATTCCCTCCTCCCAAAAGCCATTCAAGGATATTCCAACGAGCATTGCAGACAGAGATTGACATGGGTCCCATATGGCTCTTGTCTCTCGCAAGCTATCTTCTCAATGGAGGACCTAGTCAACGCAACATGTTTCCAGAAGGAATGATGCTAATACTTACGAATCCAGGGTCCCTGTAGCGCTCCACACTATACGGTATAGCGCTTATCTGAGCCGTCCATCTCCGATCAGGTTTGCAAAAACACTCTTACTACTAAGAGTGGTAAGAGTAAACAAAATTTGCAAAAGCACTCTTATTGGTTAACAAACACATTTGAACCATTTATTGCTAATATGAACGGCTAGAATGAAGGTGTTACACCCTGTAATGCGGATGGAGGAGTTGCCAATATGAACGGCTAGAATGAGGGTGTTACACCATGTAACACGGATGGAGGAGCTACAGGGACTCAGATTTCTGAAATACTAATGATGTAGTCATTAGTTCATGTGATAATGCATAAATTTGTTATTCTATCTAGCCTTTTCAAAACGAAAAAAGTTGGCCAGTACAAAAATATCACCAATCTCCTAGTCTATGGAAGTCCGAAAACAAAGTTAAGCCTAACAACAGTTTTCACTAAGGCACTTGCAAGGTACAGATACGAATCAATATCATTAAACTGAAGGACTTGGATCCTTTTACGACGGTTCTAATCGACAATACTCAAGATCGCCGTAATAGCGAAGCATAAAGAATTTCAGTGGAGGTTCTAGGAATTCTTCTAAGGGTGGTCATAAAAAAAAACTTGTTGATAAAACAGGTGAGACAAATGTAATTTCATTAAAATTTGCTTGAAATTGTTGCGCGGGTGTGCCAGGACTTGTCGACGTCCAATGTGGAAAAGGGCTACGTACCTTTTCTGACTTCTAAACGTAGCGGTTGCGTTCGACCCAAAGGGTGAGGCCGAATGTTGGTTCGTTGTTTGCCTACGAGCGAGGACTTAAAATTTCCCAACCGTGTGAGAAAAAGAAAATAACTGTGGAGAACAAAAAGAAAAAAGAACTTTATTTTATCGGAATAATAAAGTTGAAACGAAACAAACTTTATTAACGATTTAACAAAGTTTGGCTACAAGGAAATTGAAAACAAGATTTAGGCGGTCTAGAATCTTGTGGGAAAACGATAAAACTCAACGGAGTGAGGCTGGAGCCAGAATTTTAGGTAACCGTGAGGTTAATGGTTGAGGAACCCATTTTTCATCTTGAGTTCTGGTATTTATAGACTCTGATTTGCAGCAGCTTGAACATTGGCGCCAACTTCTTCTCCTCTCGAGATGATGCCACATGTCCTTTGTAACCTCCAGATTTGCTGATGGTTGCCACATGTCCCAAGTTGCCAATTTTCCTTCCATTTGCAGCAGTTTCTAGCAGTTACAAGCTTCCCACTTTCCACTTTGCAAGGAAACCGATTTAATGGGATTAAACCCATTATCTATTTCTCTAATCTTCACGTGTAATTAAAAGAAAGTGGGAAATCATGGGGTCCCACATGTGGTATTGGTAGATCATGGGCAACTTCACCAAGAGCATCAATATCAGGCTCCTATTTTAACTTTTGGGTTAAAGTAGAGAGTCAAACCCCTAAAAACCAACCAAAATCAGCTTCTCTATTTTTCCTCACCAAATTATTTTTGCTACAGTACCGCACCAATTTTGGTGCGGTACTGTTCACGCACCATTTGTTTTTTAATTGAATTTTGCTACTGTGGGGGACAGGAACAGAAGAGATGGGGAGGGGGGTCTGACACGTGGGGGGACCACAACTTTTCTAAACAAATACATCTCCCGGGGAGAGTTGTTTTAGGGAGTTTTTTTTTTTTTTTTATAGATTTGAGGGGAATAGTTTAATATAGTAAAGTTAAAATAGAGAATCTGACTTTGTGAATTTTTGATAAAGTGACTTGATAATTTATAAAAGGTGTTTTTGAAGTTAAATTTAGTGAAAATTTTGGTGCTCCTTGTAAGGATGATCTAACTGCCTCTTCTTCTTTGCACGTGTAAACCAAGAGATAGTGGAGCCATTTTGACCAGGTCAAATGGCCCTAAGGAATTATCTAGAAGCCACGAAATGGGTCTTTAACTGCCACTTTCGGTTTGCCGTGGAGTAATTACTTTTATTTCAACTGAACAAATCCCATTCGGCCAATTTATTATTAAAACTTAATTGGGCTTTGTAAAAGGAAATAAAATTAATGTAGCCCATTAATCTCTCAAGTGAAATTAGCCCAATTTGGTCCAAAAATAATATTTTTTGGCCCTTTAGGAAAAAATGTCAAATTTGGGTACAAACAAAATTCGACCCAATCCTAGTTGAAAACTTGGTCTTTTCTTTTGAGTGGAAATTTCCGAATTTCAAGCAAGGTTTTGAATCTCGTACCGGATAGGGTACCGGTTTTCTTACTGGTACGGTATCCGTTGCGGATTTAGCGGTACTACTTGTATATAAAAATTGAAATTTTTCCTCACATCAGCCAATTTTTTTTAAAAATAAACTATAATTTGATAAAAATTATCAAAAAAAGGACTTGTCAAAAAAAACAAATTATAAAATGGACTTCAAACTAACAAATAAGCGTGATTCCTTCCTCAGCCATTTTTGTAATTGTGAAATACCATCGAAGTCAACCCAATTCCCAAGTGCAATAACCATTCTCAGTAGACGTGGGATTGTAAAATGTGAGTAGTACTACTTTACCTTCTCTACTCTTCAGTCTTCACATTAAGTAAAACCAAAGCCGCACCAGAGCGGCGACTACTAGAAATCTCTCTCTCTCTCTCTCCGATCCAAACCATTCTCAGACCCGATCTGACCGGTGGAGATAGTTTTTTTGAAGCATCTGTAGCAGGTGGCCGGAGAGAAACATTGATCGCGACGGGGAGGGTAGCAGATCGACAAACATCAGTGAGAGAGGAGGATGGAGGCACAGTAGCATGTGGCTGTTACGTCTGCAATTTCTGGGACGAAATCGCCCATAAATGAGTACCGGGCGGTATTATCCGGATTTACCGGAATTGAGAACGGCACAGTATTGTAGGCATGTGTTACCGGTTTTACACAAATCCGATATGTACCGGTCGGTCCGGAATTCACAACCTTGATTTCAAGCCTCCCATTGGCACTTATGACCTTATTTTTTAGACTGGTCTTCCTCCAAAAAATAAGTGGTGTAAATTACTCCACCATGGATTACAAAAAAGGAGAAAACATACCCTTTTGTCCCCTACCCATTATTCTGTCCAGTATTACAGATCTGATTCGTGAACCTACCCATTATTCTGTCCAGTATTACCGATCTGATTCGTCACGAATGAGGTATTTGTCCCAACCAACCCGCCGCCCTTGTGGGACCCAAGCTCTCAAAATTTTGACCACCCATCATTTAATTTCAGTCCCTCATCATTTTGCGCGATTTGCGAGTGTTCTCTACTCCTATTTATACCCGTGTGTGTCCGTGCCAATTGGGAAAACCTTTTCCCATTCCAATTACTCTTACTTGCTACTTTTCTCCAATTGTCAATATTACTGCGAGAAGAAAAGCATGGAACGAGAAGCAGCAGCAGCAGGGGAACAAGGACGAGAGGAACAAGAAATCCCTCTTCTCACTCCCTACAAAATGGGAAACTTCCTACTTTCTCACAGGTACAAACACCCCCAACTTTCTCCCTACAAGGGCGATGGCTTAATCAATGGCAAAATAATCCATTGCTTTGGAACTTGAAATCTCTGCTTGCTCCTAGACTTATGATTGCCGTCAGATTGGGATGGAAATTTAAGGGTCCTGATTTATGTTTGGGATAGGATTCAAAATCAGCTGTGTTTTGTTATATAGATGTGTGTTGGGAATTTGTATATTTGCTGTATCAGGGTGTAAGATATCTTTAGCTTGTGATTACAAGGACCACGTAGCGGAGTTTGGGATTTAGACAATTTGTTTTCGCATTGCTGATAAACTTCATAGCCTGTTGCAGTTATAATTATTTTCTCTCTCCATATTTTTCCAGAATTGTCTTGGCACCATTGACAAGGCAGAGATCTTTCAACAACGTCCCCCAACCACATGCAATTTTATACTACTCACAAAGGACCACTAAAGGGGGTCTTCTCATTTCAGAAGCCACAGGGGTTTCTGATACTGCACAAGGGTATTCTAACATTAGTATTTTCAAAGTTGTGTATTTCTTGTATTGGTTTAGAGGAAATTATGTAGGTGAGTGTGTGTGTGTGTGTGTTGCTAAAACTGATTGTCTCTTTCTCTTATAATTTTGTAAACTACTTGCTCTATATTTTACGTAAAGGTATCCTTGTACGCCTGGTATATGGACGAAGGAGCAAGTTGAAGCCTGGAAGCCTATTGTCAACGCTGTTCATGCGAAAGGTGGTATCTTCTTCTGTCAGATTTGGCATGTGGGAAGAGTTTCAAACCATGGTATATTGTTCACCTTTCTGTCCCATTCATCTTTTTTCTTTCATGGAAAGATGATGTTTAGATTCCACTTCAATTGTTTGCAAAATACTAAAACGTGTGGTAGGATTTGTGCCAATTTTATGACTGCTAGTTTTTTATGTACATTTGTCGGTATGTTTGACGATCTTGCATGGACTCAATATCTGTATTGAGGGCAAGTATTCATGAAATGATCTGCTAGTTGGATTTATTATGCATTTAGACACATTAACTACATGTTTATTCAATGCATGTAGGTTCATTAACCACCTTTCTTTCTCATTGTGCAAATTTATAGCTAGTGTTAGGACTTGACATATTTGAAGTAGGTATCTATTACTAGGTTCATTGAAAGTTTAAACACATTTAGGTTTCATTCTACCTAGATTTCGAGGAATTGAAATTGCCTTTTGCATGTCTTTTAAATATTTGATTTGATCTCTTATTTTCAAATTTATGTCTGATGGCTCATCATTTCATTTGTCATTGTTATCTTCTGTATTGGCCTCTTCTTCTAGATCAAGTCAAGATACTAAGGCCCATGTAGCAGTTCAGTTCTCTGTTGACTTATTTGTGGTTATACTGTGTATAGGATTCCAGCCAAACGGCCAGGCTCCAATCTCTTCTACGGACAAGGAATTGACTCCTCAAATTCGAGCTAATGGTGTTGATGTAGCAGAATTTTCACCTCCACGACGGCTAAGAACTGATGAAATTCCTCTAGTAGTCAATGATTTCAGACTAGCTGCGAAGAATGCTATGGAAGCTGGTAAGTTTGTTGATAATTCACTCTATACCGTGACCTTCAAGTCTGCTAATCGAAATCAATGCCAGGCTTGTAAACACCATCTATCGCATAGAAAACATTTAGTATGTTCTTGGAAAATTAGAGAACATCCATAATAATGCCCACTGACAGATGTGGAACTTTAAACAAACTAATTTGACTCAGCTAGCTCTTTCTCGGCTTGCCTACTAATTAGAAGTCTTCTTTTGATTTGACTTGCTCTCAATCTTAAGCGGGATCAAATATTTTGGATTAATAAAGTGCAACAAGAATTTTTTTCTCAAGTTGGTATTGCTCCTGCTGCCATGCACTAGTATACTATGTTTGTTTATTTAAAATCTTTTTTTTAACTTGCAGGTTTTGATGGGATTGAGATCCATGGAGCACATGGTTACCTAATAGAACAGTTTCTAAAAGACCAAGTAAATGACCGAACTGATAAATACGGAGGATCTTTGGAGAACCGTTGCCGATTTGCACTAGAAATTGTTGAAGCTATTGTTAATGAGATAGGAGCAGATAAAGTTGGAATCAGGCTTTCTCCCTTCGCTGATTACATGGAATCAGGTGACTCAAATCCAAAGGCTCTCGGTCTTTATATGGCTGAATCCTTGAGTAAATTCAGTGTACTATACTGTCACATGGTTGAACCTAGAATGAAAAAGGTTGGAGAAAAATGTGAATGCCCCCACAGTCTTGGGCCCATGAGAAAGGCTTTCAATGGCACTTTCATTTCCGCGGGTGGTTATGATAGAGAAGATGGTAACCAAGTTGTGGCAGAGAATCGGACGGATCTCGTTGCATTTGGCCGTTTGTTCTTGGCCAACCCGGATTTGCCTCGTAGGTTTGAACTCAATGCGCCACTTAACAATTACAACAGAGAAACTTTCTATGTTCCTGAACCTGTTATTGGCTACACTGATTATCCATTTCTTGACACCACTGCTTAAATCCTCAATGGTAGGATCACTCTACTTGTTGTCCTGATCTCAGAATTCACTGTTTGAAATAAATTTCTTCTGCAAGTGGGTTTTATTTTGTTGTATTGGAATATCCCTCCAGACACTCATTAATGGATTTATCCAACTGCATTTGTTAAGTGGTTAATGTAATTCGCCCAGAGGGACCTGATGTATGCAGATTCTTGTGCATTGGCACAACGGAATTATTTGTTGTTCATCCGTTTCTGTAGCTATTAAACTTATATTGATGATGATTGGGAAAGATGAAGTTGAGATTGTATAGAACTGTTCTTTCTGCATTGCGGCATCATTTGATAGAACTGATGCAAAGCCAGTATTTTATTCTTTACTGTGTAATTCGAATTTGTTCTGCTTATCTCATGTAGTAATAATAATACATAGCTTAATTAGAGCATGTTATGGATGATAGTATTGGTTTACTAACCTGAACAACTAATGTTGGGAAAAAATGCGCGGGAAAAAATGCGTTTCGTTTGGGTCAAAATGTTTTTTTGAGATATGGTAGTCTGTAACGAGAATGTGAATTACCGAGGGAAAATAAAAAAGCGACCTTTAGAATTGGTGACTTTATAGACTTTTCACAACAAATTTTGCAAAAAAAAAAAACGAGGCTAAGGGGAAATCTGCTAGCTTCTCAACATATATCTTTCATAGTTGGGGAGAAAGAAGCCTTAAGATTTCAAAACAAGAAAAAGGATGGCCAGCTAGAGTACTTGTGAAGATTGTTGACGATATCAGAGTTTGCTTATGCTCTTGGAAAAAGATGGCTGATTTAGTGACGTTCGGTGAGAAAAAGGATTTTTCGTAATCTACACTTTGAGTTTTGAACTTGAAAATGTAGGAAAAGAAAGCGCAAAGGTGAACAAAAATCATTTCTCCTCGTGGTTGTTTAAACCCTCATACAAACGATTTAGCATGAAAATCGACCACACCAACACTTGTCACTGACGGTAAAATTGTCAAATTACCAACTACTTTATCCCATCAGAATAGAGATGCACCAAAATCAACAGAGAGCTTAAACTATTTCCAATCACATCGAAACTGTCATTTTTTTTTTTTTTGAACTGCAGAAAACTTTCTATTAAACCACCTCAAAAGAGGCATCCACATTACAAATTTGGGATAGCGAGGGAGGGGGATTAAACATCCAATCATGAGGAATAAGATTATGTAAAGCTTGGGATACAACCCAATGAACAACCCTATCACAAATTCTAGGAACCCACGAAAACGAACAATTAAGAACAGTAGCAAAACAACGGATATCCTCCACGACTGTGGAGCACTCCCATGGAGGGACTTTTTCTGTCGAGCAAAGCTGAATGAGAACCTTGTTATCACTTTCTATTACTGCATCTTGGATGTGAAATTCCTCCAAAATAGCTCCAGCCAATCGGACTGCCAAAGCTTCCCCTTGAAGCACAGAGAAACCAAAGGATTTGGTAGCACACCCCCCCAGAATTCTACCCTGATCATCTCGGAGGATTGCAGCAATGGCCAGTTTTGACCCATTCTTGCCTTTTGCCATATCACAGTTAACCTTAAAATGTTCAGGAGAGGGAGGGGACCAATGAGAAGCTATCTGGTTTGTGCTATTAGCATGGCGATGAAGACTCTGGATAGACTGGTGCTTAAGAAATTCATCCCAAGCAAAGGAAGCTCGTCTAATAGTCCCTCCTGGATCCACTGGAATGTGATTGAAGATCCAGTCATTTCGAGATTTCCAAATGTGCCACGCTAAGAATATGCACTTGCTAATGAAGTCTTGACTATCTAAAGCTGAATTAAAGTTTTCCATTAGAGAGATGGTCCACTTCATGCCAGACGAGATAGAAGAAGAATCCACTTTGTAGTTTAAACAGCTTCCAAACCAAACAGTAACAGCCCAATCACACCGAAAAAGTAAGTGTTCAGTGGACTCTGGTTCAATGTGTCAAATTGGACAGAGAGGCGAAGGATGGCACTTACGTCGGTAAAGATTCTCTTTTGAAGCAAGGAAATTACAACACGCTTTCCACCAAAAATGTTTCAACTTTGGAGGGACATTAATACTCCAGATGAACTTCCACACGGCTGGAGGGGGCTGGAAAGAAGAGGAAGCTTTAGAGTGGTTTGCAATAGGTTGGAGCTCTCGAGCTAGGTGGTACCCAGACTTAACCGTGTAGTGGCCTTTTGGTTCATGGTGCCACACCAAAAAATCCCTTTTGTCGTTGTGAGAGATATGAATGCTAAGTATAGAGTCAGCTTCCTCACGGGATACCCATCTACGAATTTCACCCTCTTTCCAAGATTTTGACCTTTGATCGATGAAATCTTGAACAAACTCCAGCAGGCAGTCAGGGGGTCTAGCCATGTGTACCTTGAAGTCTTTTGATGACGGGAGCCATTTGTCATTCCAAAAGAGAATGTTTGAACCATTTGCCAATTGCCATCGAATCCCTTTGAGAAGGATTTCTCTGCCTTGAAGAAGACTAGACCAAGCCCATGAACGCCTTCTCCCTCTAGACGCATGAAGAAAATCAGAATTTGGATAGTAGATGCCTTTCATGATACTGCCCCAGAAAGAGTTTGGATTGATGGTTAACCTCCACCCTTGCTTTGCTAACATCGCATTGTTGAAAGCCTTAAAATCCCGAAAGCCTAGACCTCCAAAAAACTTAGACTGAGTTGCTCGGTCTCAACTAGCCCAATGAATTCCTCTATTTTCAGGGTTGCCACTCCACCAAAAGTTTGAAATACAAGAGTTAAGTTTTTCACAGAACTTTTTGGGGCGGGCAAAGCAGGCCATGGCATAAGAGGGAATGGCTTGGACCACGGATTTGATGAGAATCTCCTTACCAGCTTGATTGAGGGTAATCTTCTTCCACCCTTGAAGCTTGACTATGGTTCTTTCCAGTAAATAATTATAGGCTTCCATCTTTGATTTACCCCAAAAAGCCGGGAGCCCAAGGTATCTAGCTTTTTTGCTCAGAGGAGGGATATGGAGAAGATTGCACAAAACTTGTCTAAGGGCATTAGGGGTGTTGGAGGAGAAGGAAACACCCGATTTGCCGTAGTTGAGAAGTTGGCCAGAAGCTTTGTTGTAGGTGTTGCTAATATTCAAGATCTGCTCACACTCCTCTTTACTTGCCTTCGCAAATAAAATTGCGTCGTCAGCAAAGAAGAGGTGGGAAATGGTAGGGCAGCGGGGTCCTAATTTAATGCCCGAGAAAAGATTTCCAGCAACACCATGTTTGAGCATCTTGGAGAGAACATCAATTACCAATAAGAATAAATATGGCGAGAGAGGGTCACCTTGGCGTAACCCTCTGGAAGGGAAAACTGTGGCTCTCTTGGCCCCGTTTGCAAACACCGAAAATCTGACCGTTGTAACAGTCTACATAACCCAATGAACCCAGGTGTCGTGAAAACCTATTTTCTTCAGGACTGCCTCAAGAAAAGCCCATTCAACACGATCATAGGCTTTATTGAAATCCAGAGTTATGGCCATGTCAACTTTGGAACCCCGACGGTTGATTTTCATGTGATGGAAAACTTCATGGGCGATAATGATACTGTCTTGAATGAGACGCCCAGGCACGAAAGCAAATTGGTGAGGGGTGACGATTTGGTCTAATATGATTTTGAGTCTGTTGGCAAGGATTTTTGTAATAATTTTGAGACAAAGATTACAAAGGGAGATAGGACGGAACTGGGATAGCATTTCTGGGGCTGGAAGTTTAGGGATCAGAACAAGGTTTGTAAGGTTAATCTCTTTGAGGAGAAAACCATATTCAAAAAAACGTTTGACAGCAGACAAAGTAGATCCCTTAACAATCTCCCAGTATCTCTGGTAAAACAAACCAGGAAAACCATCAGGACCTGGAGCTTTCAAGGCTCCTGATTGAGATACTGCCAACTCAATCTCCTCAGAAGAAACGGGGCGGGTGAGGCTAGAGTTCATGGCTGGAGAAATGACTGGGTCAACAAAGAAGAGAGCTTCTTCCATATCAGGAGTACCATCGCTTTGAAAAAGGTTTTGAAAATATCCCCTCAATTCAGAATTGATTTCCCTCTCCGAAGTTAGCCACATTCCCCCATCACTCTTAAGCTTCAAAAGTTGGTTTCGCTGCCTACGCTGAATCATAGAAGCATGGAAAAAGGCAGTGTTTTTATCACCATATCTTATAGTTTCCAGATCAAAACTTTCATATGAGCCTCGATTGTTTTTTTCTTTTTTTTTTCCCCCTTTTTCCTACCGAGTTAATCGAAGGGAAAAGTCAAATATGGTATAGTCTGGAGCAAATACAAAACAATTCAAAGGCAACCCTTAATTCATATTTACAACCCATAAAAAAGGACCGATAAAGCTAAGAGTGTACAGAAGGAAGGGGTATAGAAAATGTACTGACAGCTTGAGCTTGCGTGGTTCACTTTTGGATTCCACGCAAATGAACCGAACCATTCATTAATTTTAAAATAATTTTTGGAATGTTCCTGCAAAAATTCAGTTCAATTAGATATGCTTAAGTGGATTATCCAATATTCCAATTTCTTATTCAGAATCAAAAATCCTAAATTCTGAATGAAAACTTAAAATTTGAATCACTCACTTACACATATCCAATTGAATTTTTCGAAAGACATTCAGAAATTATTTTAAAATTATTAAAAGTTTCGAATTATTAATGTGGGACCCAAAAGTGAGCCTCGCAAACCGTCGATACATTTTTTGTACCCCTTCTTTCTGTTCGAATTGTCCCAAAAAGGACTATCCTTAGAATTGCAGCGATACGGCAGATTCACAAGGACCAATGAGATCATCGAAATGACACTTTTCCACACTGTGCAACTTAGTACTTTCTTCCTACGTTCTTGAACAAACCTAAGATGACAAATGACAAACATCTGCTTGCTGGAAAGGTTTTGAGAAAAACATTACTCAAATTAGCTTAGTGCAATAATAATACGTAAAACCGTATATGATTTTGTAGTTGAAATTGGGAATAAGAATAAATTAGAAGGTTTGTGATGAATTGCCCCGGATTAGGGAGAGGTCATCCGTGAATATTAAGTACGGACCTTTCCCTTTTCAATTGACTAATTAGATTTCAATAGAGCTGTGTTTCTCATCATCAAAATCTATAACTTAATTGGGGCACTACAGGTCCCCGATCGAATCCTAAGAATTTACTGTTTCTGTCTTTTGATCAATAATATGTTTTCTTTAATCCACTTGGGCCTCTCATGCTAACCATGTCCAGAGTTCAGGGCAGAAAATTGATTATGAAACAAAACAAAAACAAAAACAAAAAAGTTGTTAGCAAGACAAGCCAGAGGAAAAAAGAGATGAGCATTTTGCTAGCAAAGAACTGTAAACTTCTCTAATTTCTCTTGGGAATGTTACAATGCAATATGCAACTAAATTTAACATGATAACTACATAAGATAAACGACATCGCCCTATTCCATTACATTGCATTCATAGACGACGAATTTCTCCAAAGTTCGCTTACATTTTGCGCATAGTACAGTTCCCTTCAGTCCCTCAACAAATGGGATAGTATCAGAGTGATGGCAAGGCTCAGCTACAAGAGGTTTTGGTTCAATAACAGTTATAATTGCACCCACTAGCCCCATAATGCCCACATTTTCTCCCCAGACTGGAAAAAGGTCCAAGCATTCCATGACTTCTCTACCTTGAAGCTTTACGATGTCTCTGGAACACCCCCTCCCCATTAGTACCCAACCTTGATGACTTTCATTGGTGTCTAGCAACCCTAACAGCTGTTTTAGAATCTCCTTCGTGTCGTCTGTGTGTCCTAATCTGGGTTTTGATCTTGTCATGCTCTCTAACCGAAGCCAAAAGAAATTAATCTTCATCAAAGTTAAGGAATGGGTCACACTTTTTTCATCATGAATTGTGGGTAAGATTCTTCTTATTTGCTCACTTGCATTTTTCTGTCCAACATAGACCATATTAAGCTGCAGGCCAGAATTTGTTACTTCCCTCATCTTACCGGTGAATTCTTTGATCCAATCCAAGTTGCTGCTTCCATAGATGCAAAGGTTTTGGTCCTCTTCTACCTGAAAAATTCATGTGGTCATATACTAGCACAAATTTCACAAGAATATTCAATCAATGCAAGAAAGTTGAGTAGAAAATTACCCATTTGGCCACCAGCGGATCAATTCTGTCAAGCAATAGTTGAAAATTCCAAGTTTCTTCCTCCCATAGCTCATTTTCTCTCAAAATGGAAAAGGGATAGGCCATAGCACCCCATACCATTGCCATATCAAAAGCATTTAAGTTTGTAATTTTACCATGGGTATCCAATACTACCATTAAAGGATCCTTTTTAAAGTTCCATTCCTGTTGAATGAATTTAACAACAATAGGGCTAAGTGATCGGGGTTGGCAAATTGTATACCACGGCAAGGATTTTGAGAAAAATGCAAAACTCTGCTCTTCATTGTAAGTCAATGCTTCTGATGATGGAACGGGAATCCATAGAACTTCATATTGTCCTTCTAACTTCAACCGTTGGGGGTGATCATGCATCTGTTGCACCAACAAGAGTAACACTTCTATAGGGAGTAGCTCTGGCCTTGAAACCAAGAGTATCACTACCTTGTTTTTTAGTTCAGACAACCCAATCTACCAATAAGTTAAAAGGACTTCGTTATACTGTGAGCGAAAAGATAATGTAAACGGATATGTGGATTACAGTTTTCTAAAAGAGAACATACATTTACTTTTGTGGAACAGTCCTTCAATGGCAGTTTATCATTTGAAGTAAATAACATATCAAGTACCTCTTGATTGTCAATGTTGGTCTCCTTAAAGAGATTCAAGAGCTTGTTATGCATCTTTGCCTCTATTAACTCGCATAAAAAGGTGAAAATATTAGGAATTCCATGTTGATAGTAATTCCATATCAGGTCTTTCAGCAGTCAAACAAAAGGATTTCAATCATTGGAAGAGGGTCTAAAACTAACCTATCAGCTGATAACAAAGATCCACTTGCTGCCTGAGGTGGCTGCTTATGATGCTCAACTTATACACCAAGCTTGAGAGCTCCCATGATGCAATTGTTTCTGAATTTGAATGCCTGAAAAATGAGGAAAAAAGAACAAATTTATATCAGTTTAGCATGCAACCTATGATTAACAACCATATATGTTCTTCCCTGTTGAATTGAAAACATCATATAAATGAGCAGATTGAAGATGCACTTGCACATTTTTCAGGGCTATCAAGTCCGTGATTTGAGAGGAGCAAGTCAAGGCACTTCTAATGACCCAATAAGTAGCAACATAGATCTGAGACTTGGCAACCACAATTGCCTCATTTTCCACAGTTACACATTGCAGAGGCAATCCTTGAAACTTGATGATACACTTTGTCACATCTATAATGGTTTTCACCAACAAGCTTAATGCCTTGAAACGATGCTTAAACAAGCTCAAGTCATTCGGGAACTGCTTAAGCAATGCAACCAATGCTGCCAAATGGTGGGAACGGTAGAGCTGCATTGTTAACCAGAATTCCCCATATCTTGTTGCAAAAGCTGAAAGCACTAGGACTGCTTTTGCATCCCATCTGTAATTCCCTAGCATCTCAAACAGGTTCATTGTCTTTGCATGTGTATTCCACCCCACAGAGCAGTTGCTAAGTATCTGCATTACAAATTATTTATGTATCTATAGCTCACATACACGAGAAAAATGACAACAGATACAGAGAGGTGAAGGAGAGAGATTGCCTTGCTTGAAAGTTTATAGATGGTATGTCCCAGTGACTCGTCAGATCCAACCACCTCAATATTGGATATATCACGCTCGGCAATGGCATCAACGTGTTGATCAGAAGCCTGAAACAAGGTAGTTGATGGTTATTCAAATCCTGAAATGGAATTAAGGTTGAATTCACTCAATTGTGCCTAGTAGCTAGGGTGCTTAAAAATTATAAAGGAAGAGTTCTGTAACGTTAATAAGAACCCATATCTTATTCTGGTTTTCTACAAAGGATAAGTCATTGAGAACATAAGAATCCAAAAAATGGCATTGCTAGGCAGAGGAATAGGATTGAGTTAATACTTGAGATATAGTGACATGAGACATGATGGCTTCCATTGCACACAGCAATAGATCAGAATCAAGGTGCCGGCCATCAGGGTCGTGGGTGAGCAGGATCTGCTTTATAAGGAAATCTTCTTCATCGGAAGATGACGATGATTTTTCAGTTCGTAGGAAGTTCATGGCCAAAGAAAGCCTAAAGCTTATAGGTTGATAGTTGAAATGGCCTTAAGACCTTGCTCTTTCCCTTTATATGGGATGACTTTAGTAAAAAAGATAGACAAACATATTCCCCTCTTTGCTTAGTCAAGTCACATTCTCATTTATTCCTCTCTCAGGGAAAAAAAAATGAAAGTGAATGTACTAAGTAGTAACTTCTAACAGTGAACAGTAGTGATATTGAAGCTGTTGGTATGTGGCTTCAAATGGTACTTCCTATGGAATGTGACAAGCAAATCTCATTTTCAATAAGCCAAATGTATGGTAACAGAAAAAAGCGAAAGGGTAAAGAATTCGACAAAAAAGTAAAGCCAGGAAAAGATCTCTGGGAAGTTCCCAGCAGCTAATTAATAAATGTCATTGGCTCCAATGGAAGACCAGAAAGTGGTAAGTGACTAGTATGGGTCATGAATGAAAGCATATCAAGTTCCTTTAAGTCAAATTGTCATAGGTAAGGGTAGTGTCGATCTAACCCGTCCACTCCCTGCTATTGCTCTGAAATAGGCTCACGGATGCAATGTCGAATGGTAGTATAAGATGCCCCTTAACACCTAGTGATTTTAGGAGATATGGTGGAACTTGGTCCTACATGGGAAATCAAAGAGGCAACCCTTTTCACTTTAAACCTTTATCGGTACAGTTTTAAAGTCCACTGTAAACTTGAAGGCAAAGTTGTTAAAGCAAGTAATGTGGAATGAGACGTGGGGGCCTTATATTCCACTTTTGAAGGTTAACGCATTGTTGCCACTTCAACTAGAATAACATTCCACTTCAACAATGAGACAGGATCCAATATTTCTATCTAATCCTCTTTTCTCTTAAAAAATGCTTCAGACGTAGAGTAGATACGTACACGGATGTGTCCACAACCGTTCACTGTGCATGTGTCCCACATTATGCATGTGGGAGGATCTGTGTCCAGGGATCTGTGTCCGTATCATTGCTAAAACAAATGTAGTATTGGGCTGCTGAAATGCGAGTGTTTGACTAGTAATTATTATAAGCAAAGTGGAAAATTGGGCCTAAGGAAATTCTTATAAATTCGTTTATATTAGATTTTGTTAACCATCAATTCATCTAAAAGCTTAAGTTGTTAGAGAGAGGGACAACATTATTATTATTATTATTATTATTATTATTATTATTATCATTATAATAGAAATTGCATTAAAGCAACAAATACATCAACCTAAAAAAGAAAAAAACAGAAAGAAAATACAGAAAAGGAAACCAAAAAGAAAACATGAAAAACAGAAATAAAAACCGCCGGAGCCGCTGGAGAAGGTGTCATGCCATCGGCGTCACTGCCGCTCATGTCGGAAGCCAATATCTGAAAATCCCAGATCTAGCTCCCCTTGCCCAAAAAGAATCCAGACATAGTTAAACTCATCTTTACAGCTGGCCTCTATGCTTGATCATAATGAATCTCATGTTAGTTATTTTTGTTATTCGTGTTTGAGATTTATGTTAAGTTTGTAGCCAATTCAACATGTAAATTCTTCTAAATATAGCTATTCCCGGCATTTAATGTGATTTTTCAGACTTTGGTAGGGAAATGAAATTGCATGCATAATCTGTTAACTGTGATTTTAAGAAAGCCATTATATTGGCCACACTCTACCAAAGAAAGTATAGGAAAGATTCGGTTGACATGATAATATTGGATAGTGAAGACAACAAACGACTATTCCAATTCCCCTTCATACCTGAAGAAGAAAACAATAGACTACTCAAGTAAAAATTATTTAATTGGTGGTTGGTAGTCTTGGGGCACCGCCACGTGGTGGCCCAATAGCCTTATCCACCATATTTCTATGGTGCCACAAAAACGTGAGGTGGATAGGAGTGTTGGGTACCGCCACATGTTGCCCTGAGACCACTGAATAATTTAAAATTCCAAGAGAAACCAAAATCTACAAACAAAGTGGTCCAAACTTTTTAACTTGGAAGTGTCAGCCCACGAGGCTGTCACTAACACCTTTCTTTCTTTGACCGGTAAGAGTGTTTTTTTACCGGTTTAGAGTGCAAATTAAAAATACAATCTTACCGATAAAAATACTCTCTTACCGGACAAAGAAAGGGTCTTAGTGACAGCCTAGTGGGCAGAGCTGATTTTAGATTTTTCCTCAAACTTTACTAATTTTAATTAAATGACACAGAAACCAGCAGCAAAATTAGTCTTGAACCTCTCATGGTGGCAAGTGGTGGCTAGCTCATGCGGTAGAGCTCTTGGATACCCCACACTGCATCCCGGGATCGAGTCCCACTCTCTCTCCCCCATGTAATAGATTAAGAATGACGAATGAAAAAAAAAAAACTCTCATGGTGGTTGAGTTGACCACAATTAACGATCTAACGGATAGGGGGGCACTTTAAGACTCTTTCACCCTCTCTATTGACCCTTGTACCTTCATAATGTCTACATAAACTGACAACTCTGCATCTGCTCTCACAAATGGAGATAGTAAGAAGTTTGTTTGACAACTTGTGTTTTTCAGACATGGGAATAGTTCTGTTACCTGTATTCATCTTAAGTTTTATGATTCAGAAACTCACAAACAGAGGTAAGGTCCCATGTTATGGCCAGTGATGGGGATCATACCATCCCTATTCCTCCACTTCAACCATGTCCATGATTGGGCCACAGACACTTTGATCAAGAAACATTCAACTACAAGGGAATGTGGATGGGCAGGTCGCACGGGATCATAACCTCTGATCCGCTGAAAATAGAGTACATGCTCAAAACTGTTGGAACAATTGCTCGAAAATAAGGAACTTGTTACCTCAAATCTGTGTACGAAAACAGATTACAAACCGAACGGAATAATGGCTGTGATTGGGTTGAGTCGCGGACTAGGTCGCTCTCTTTAAGACGTTTCGCGGCTCTGCCCAGATTGTGCAAGCAGTTCAACACACCACGCCGTCCCCAGGATAAAACAGCCCAGAAATCACCACCTCTGTCTCGGTTTCCTCTGCACCGAAGAAAACCGACTACAAAACACTATTTCGACCTTCTTGCTTTTTCTGGAAAACGATGTGTAAGAAAGTATATTTTTCGGGATGAAAAACAATGGAGTGGGGCTCCCTTTTTATAGCAAAAAATTGGAACGGTCAAAAATTAATTTTTGGAAACTGTATCATATTAAACGGTATCAATTAGCACCCTAATTGAATCAATTAGCGAGCTGATTTAAAACACGTTTTGCACGAGTTTTATGTGATCAGAAATCAAAGCTTTCCATAAAGAAAAGATTTCGGTTCTGACTTCAAAAAATGGTTTCTGAATTTAAGCAAAACATTGGGCTTACCTTATGAGCGCGCGAGGCCCAAATTGATGGATTTGCACCCAATTAACTGGTTTCCGGAGCGGGTTCCCCAAATTGGCCTAGACCTCGGCCCATTTCGTGGGCACGTGAGACCCTTGGGTCTAGCCACATTCATAAATCTAGTAAAGGGTTGTGATATATAAACCCTTTGAAGTTCTTTCAATTACCCAATGTGGGACAAAAGGTTTTTCTTTGTTTTGGAAATACATAACCCAACAAAAACAAACTTCAAAAACTTCCCAAAAGGCGAGTACTACAGAGACAGGTTTCATGATTTGCTGGGGGATGGTATTTTCAATGTCGTCGGGGAATCATGGAGAGAATAGCGAAAAGCTGTGATTTCCGAAATGCACTCCACCCGTTTTGTCAACTACTCGGGTCAAACTGTACAAGCGTTGGTGCACCAGAAGCTGCTTAAAGTTGCAGAAAATGTGGTGAAGTTGGGAAACTGCATCGATTTACAAGAAGTGCTTCTTCGGTTTACGTTCGATAAGCGATAAGACGATAACATATGCATAGCAGCATTCGGAATTAACCTGGGGTGCTTGTCTATAGACTTCCCAGAAGTTGCTTTCTGAACTGACTTTGATCAGATTCATGGTGCCTCCATTCATGTGGAAGCCAATGAAAATTTTTCAAATGGTATTCGAGAAGAGGCTAAAGGAAGCTGTGAGAGTTGTTCATGAATTTGCTGA
Organism: Gaultheria prostrata; assembly: GCA_036023075.1. Taxonomy (NCBI): domain Eukaryota; kingdom Viridiplantae; phylum Streptophyta; class Magnoliopsida; order Ericales; family Ericaceae; genus Gaultheria; species Gaultheria prostrata. The sequence continues at coordinate 35,573 of JAXBDA010000970.1, forward strand.
GAAGACTGTGAGAGAAAGGAGGGTAGAGTTAAGTGAAAATGGTGGGTTAGAAAATAAGTCTAATCTCTTGTCAAGACTTATGGAGAGTGAAAAAGGCCAAAATTGTCATTTCACGGATAATTCTGGCTTATTGACAAAAACCCACAAGTTGAAAATAGGATTCTTTGCGAGCTAAATGAAATTCTCACACAAAGGAAGGGGAAAAAAGAAGTGAACACAATTGTTTTCACAGGAGAAGAGCTAAAGACAATGGTGTATTTGGAAGCAGCAATATCAGAAGCCTTAAGGCTGTACCCACCAGTTCCAATTGACTTCAAAGAGGTCACAAACGACGATTTATTTGCAGATGGCACGCAGGTGGAAAAGGGAGCTAGGGTCATTTACTCGACTTTCTCAATGGCACCAAGGATTGCTTGGAGTTTAAGCCGGAGAGATGGATAAAGAACGGTGAATTGCGAGTGAGAATCAGTTTAGGTATCCGGTTTTTAATGCCGGGCCTAGACTTTGTGTGGGAAGAAGTTTGCTTACATGCAGATGAAAATGGTGGCAGCGTCTGTCATATTAAGGTATTATGTTAGGGTGGTTGAAGGTCAAAATGTAGTTCCAGAGGTAACTACCCTTTATATGAGGCATGGCTTATTGGTGACTTTAGAGCCTAGGTTGAGCTCAATTTGATTAAAAGTGTGTTTTGTAGTTTTGGAGAACTAGGGGTGAGATGTGAGAGAATAAGAGAATAAAAGGATGATGATGCTGTTTCATTGTTCATGAAGCTTATGCATGTATATGTTCTAAGTGTTTGGCCTTTTAATATCATCAAATTCATCCTAAAATTTTCATGACGGCGCATTAGATAGTAACTACTTTTAGGCATGATATGTATATTTCTTGCAATAATCAAAAGTGGCATTAGAGATCAATGATGAATTTGAGCCTTGGTAGCATCAAAATAATTTGTTAGAGAAATGCTCTTTGTTACAACCTCTACGATGTCAACGGCTGAGATAAAAAAGATATCGAGCACACAATTGTCCTTATTTTTTAAAAATTCTTTCAGATTATAGGACCTAAATTATGAATGAAAAACTCAACGATTACATTAATTACATATAGATATTCGATTGTGCCGAAACTTTGCAAAACCACTCAAATACTTAACTTAAAATTATTAGACACGCCATGTAAAATGGCCTACCTGACTGATTGACACATAACAATATTCTGCCTACAAGTTAAAGGAAACAGACAGCATGGGTGTAATTGATCAAATTTTGTAAAGTTCGGAGGTGTAATTAGTATTTAAAGAAGTTTGGAGGTCTATTCCCAATTTCAAACCCCATTTTTCTTATGCCCCAAGACATTGCTTTGTTATTCTGAAGTTCGCCAAAAGCCTCGACCTCTCTCTCTCTCTCTCTGGCAGATCTTCGCCTCTTCCACTCAAAATCAACTTCGCATCGCCATTGATTGTGAGCTTTTGAAGCATTGAACCATATACTCACACATATCACCGTCGTAATCTTCAAACTTGAGTTTTTCTGCAATTTCTTTGGGAACTATATTTGTTTTTTGTTATCTAATTGATAGTGTTAATGGTACAAGTGTGCTATTCATCTCGCGAATTATGTTAATCTGATCTGTGAATTTCTAACGTTTCAGATCGTGCAATAATTCAAAATGTCGAAGGCGACAGTAGATGTTCCGATGAAGGGTGGGTTTAACTTCGACCTGTGTAGAAGGAATGAGATGCTGTCTAACAAAGGGCTTAAAGCTCCTTCTTTTCTCAAAACTGGAACTACGATTGTCGGCTTAATCTTCGAGGTGCGCGTCAAGTTTTCTTGTTTGATACGATTCTGATTTTCACTGCGCTGTGAAATAACCTAATGGGTTCAAGTTGTCATCAATTATAACTTATGCTTGCATTATTGATAGAATATGATTTGTTCATGATTATATGTGGAAAAGGCTTTGTGTTATGTATGAGGGAAGTACGCTCGGAAAAATCACCTCTCTATCTACAAGTAAGTATGTATGCAGCCTGCAGGGATTGTATGTGATTGAACTTCATGTCAATATGTTTTGGTGCCGTTTTTTATCTTTTGAACAATTTCCTTGGACCCAAACCGATCTTCTGTCGGCCACCACTTCTTCTAGCGGCCGTTGTTCGTATTTTCAACAGCACATTCCAGAAGTGCAGCAGAGTTTGGATCCGTCCCAAACTTCCCTTGACCGCCGGCTCTTTACCCTCTTTCACCGCCCTAGGGTTTTCTTGGATGGAGTGAGACGAAAGTCATATTGATAATTACGGGTTTTATTAGTTATTTTATTAATCCCCTTAATTATTCCCGTAATCCCTATAAATAGGACCCTCGTCTAAGGGTTTTAGCATGCTTTCTCACAAACTTTAACCCGGTCCTCTGTCCATGAGCCTCCCAATACTCTCCAGAACACCAAATATCTCGTAGTTTCTAGGTTTTGTAAGTAAAAACACTCTACCCAACCTTCAATCGTTCTTGTTTACTCGAACTCTCGAAGCCCAATCAAGTTCCATGCTTTTAATCCATAAAAGCCTCGGGAATCACGGTCATTGTTCTACATGGAGCATTGAGGGATCTAGATGATTCCAATAGCCTTTATAGGCTAGCCCTTTCCAAGTTTTCATATTATTTGGTTTTCTGCTAATCTTTTTACTTTAACCTGCTGTTGTGGCGGCCGTTGGTATGTTATATTTTGCATGTTACGGCCAATAGGCCTTAAGCAGCGGCTGCTAGTAAGATCTACGGGCCGGCAGATAGTAAAGGTGAGGACAAGAAAGGAAAAGGGGGATCAGGGGATGGTTTATACAATGAACAAATAAAGCAAGTACTCCCTCCATTCCTAAATAATGGTCCACTATGAAAAGATGTGCAATTTTTGAATCAAGAAATAAAATGCTTCCCAGCATAATTTTTAAAATTTATTGAAACCAAATTAAAGAACTAATTGAGCTCTTTAATTTGGTGTCAATAAATTTAAAAAACTATGCTCGGAAGCATTTTATTTCTTGATCAGAAAATTGCACGTCTATTTGTAGTGGACTATAGTTAGGAACGGAGGGAGTTTAAAAAAGAGGGTTGTGTTGCGGAACCAAATGGCAGCTGACAGAACATTTGTTACATGCTAAGCCCTCGTTGGCTTGGGCGTGATATAGTTAGAACTTAGACAACAATGTCAGCATCACCAAATCATGGAGTTGTGCAAATCGATGTGTGGATTACCATTTTTCCTTTGGTTTTTTTTTTTTTTTTTGAGAATCGGGTGTATAGATCAGTTTACACATTTCTCAATTAATCCAAGCGCTCTAAAGTTTACCACCGGGCTACCCCACTAGCCCTAAGGGTCTTTCGCTGGCAGTTAGGGTGGAACTTGCGGGAGTAAGCCTCTTATTTGCTGTCATCTATGTAACACGAACACGGATACGGACACTGACACGGACACGGAAAATCGTCCAAGATAGAGTCTAAACCAAAGCTCATAGAAATTTCCTTTTCAACGTATATAAGGGACCTATCCGAGAGAAATTCATCTTCCATTTTATTCCAAAGCTTCGTTTTGATAGCCTTTTGTCTTTAGCTTTGGGTGTCATCTGATCGAGAATAAAACTTTTTTTTTTGGACCAGGGCCCCCCACCCCCCTCGAAGCCTTCCATCCCTGGAATTTAGGATACTCAGAGACAACCTTCTCATAGAGACCTAAGTTGATAACGAAGACAAATGGACTGCGATGTCTATACTAGGTGTTCTATATTTCAAATACGTGACCTTATTAAGTGTCATTTGGTTTGGCCTATTATCTTTGTCCTGCAAGGCTAAGTCTCCAGTATGTCTAGGTCGTTTAGGCTCGTTGTTCACTGAGTCATGCATGGATGTTATCACCAAGAGCCTTCAAATAACAACTTGTTGGTTTGTGGTAAAAAAAATTCGGGCTATTATTTTAGAACTTGTCAATGTAGGAACTCTTTCATTCTGTTCCATATTTTACATGATATTAAGCATCTACCTAAAAGTCCTTGCATTGGTGGCCTCCTTAAGTAAGGCAGAAATATGTAGTTTTCCTGACTGTAATTAAATTTGTTCCATTGGTAGACCCATAGAAACATTTATTTACTCAACTGTTCAGCAGATTAACTAGCCTGTTCATTGTGTTCGACCTGATTATGTTGTTTTCTGTTTTGTTTAGACTTAACCTATTCATCGTTGTGTATATATATGTATCTACTGTAATACTCCTTCCACCCACAATGTTAGTCCCTTTTTGGAGTTCCGCCTTTTTAAGAGGTCAAGCATTCAATGAACTGAAACTCAAATCAAAGTCTATTGATTTCCTACTTTTTGCCTTTACCCTTACTTTAAAAGAATTCATAACAATTAGTGAGGGTTTTGAAAAAACCTGTAAGTTTAGGCTTTTGACTTTTTAAAGTGGAAATGTACTTTGGGATATCCCAAATTGGAAAGGTTTGAGAAACAAAATGGGACAGAGTAGTATGTAGTTCTGGACGTATCCCAACATGAGCACAAGAGAAGAAGAGAACTGAGAATAGCCTCTTCAACTCGGCTTCAGATAAAGGAGGCCAGACTTCAAATTGCATTCATGGAATTGAGTGTTCCATTGCATATACACAGTTCTTTTTCTAAGCAGTTCTAACTACATTGAACGTATTGCCCAGAAAAATGACCATCAAAACTTCACATCTTGTGCACATTTGATTGTCAAGACCTGGAACTTTAAACGAATTATATTCTATAGATTCTCCATCTCTGCCATGGAAATGAAATAGGCATATATAATGGTAAACCCTTGTGTATTTCATTTAAAACCCCATTAAACCCAATTATTCCAGCTAGGCACAACTTGTCAATTTATTCCAATTTCCAGAAATAAATCAAGAAACGAACAAATAGGTGATATCGTGATGATATAGGAGTCTAGGGAAAAGCCTTAGCGTGATGTTTGTAGAGGTTGGAATTCTGGAAAGTTCGACAAAACAGATGGAGGTACCAGATACAATTAGTTTGACACTTGGAATAAAACAAAATTGATAGTTTCCTTTTGAAATTGAGTCTAGCGTTTCAGCTGCCAGGTCCATGTTGGGTTTGTTCACAGTGCACACTGTTCTTTGCTTTGTCGATTCCTGGGAGATGGGAGGGTTTGTCTCTGAAGATGTTTCTTCAGCGCTCCATTGATTTTCGCATTTTATGATCAGGATGGGGTTATCCTTGGAGCAGATACAAGAGCTACTGAAGGGCCCATTGTTGCTGATAAGAATTGTGAGAAAATCCACTATATGGCACCTAACATTTATTGCTGTGGAGCAGGGACTGCTGCTGATACAGAGGCAGTGACTGGTAATTTCAAGTTCATGTTCTGTATCAGAATTTTGTTAGATGGAGTTGTGCTACGACAGCATCACATCTGTTTTTATACTGAGTTTCATTCTTATTATCTCTCTAGATATGGTTAGTTCTCAGTTGCAGCTACACCGGTATCATACTAGTCGGGAATCAAGGGTTGTGACTGCTCTTAGCCTTTTGAAGTCTCATCTTTTTAGGTAACAGTAGTTGGTGCAAGGTTGTTCTAGGTATAGGAGTAGTTTTGTTAAGAGATTACATATCCAGATGTGCTGATTCTTTTGACTTCACCAGCTATCAAGGTCATGTTTCAGCTGCTTTGGTGCTTGGTGGAGTTGATGTCACTGGACCACATTTGCACACTGTAAGTGTTCTCTACGAGCAGGAATCTGAAGGTATCATGTTTGATTACACAGGACAGAACTAACGATATATCTAAATGATTGCCAGATCTACCCACACGGATCAACGGACACTTTGCCATTTGCAACTATGGGTTCTGGTTCCCTTGCTGCTATGGCTGTTTTTGAATCAAAATACTGTGAAGGGCTGACTGTAAGTTGGTGTATTCTAATTGGTAGCAGTGTAGCGTTTGTACAAGTTGAATTCCTTTTGAATTTTGGCCAATGTATTTCTATCTCAATGTTACTCTAGAACTTGGATTTGGTAGGGAAAAGGAAGAGGAAAGAGAATTGAGAAGGAATAATGTTTTCATTGGCGTTAGAAAATATGTTGCTCTTCTTTGTTTTAGAAAATATGTAACTCATAGAGATATAGTCTTTTGCATGGGTAAGGGAAACAAAAAAGAAGAGATTCAATATTTATCTCTTCTTGGGGATGAAAAAGAGAAAGGGCAGCAGTAGTATTGTAGAACTTCTTTTCTCTCACTTGTATTCTGTGGTAAACAACGAGTGGTGGTTTTTTAATTTCCCTTTCCCTTTCTCTTCTGTTATCTAAAACATGAAGCAGACACGGCATTAGGCTCTATTTGGATCACATGGGATAGAATCTAGCAATGCTAAGTTGATATACAATGGAAATGCCAATTAGGCTAACATTCCTGGAAAGAGGAAATCTTGTTCCTAACTTAAAGGTGAGGTAAGGGTTTTATGATCCATATTAGGTAAGGATTTTATGATCCACATGGGGAAGGTTCTGGAATTCATTAACGTCGAAGTTGTGGGCAAATGTTACTTTCATGAATGACCATCATCGATCAGTATATTTGCAAGAAATCTGAGTGTACTGGTATTTGTTTGTAGAGGGATGAAGGAGTAAAGTTGGTGACTGAGGCTATTTGCTCTGGCATATTCAATGACTTGGGAAGTGGAAGCAATGTAGATGTTTGCGTAATTACTAAGGTTTGTTAGTCCGTTGACATCCCTTGGACGAATAAATTCTCTCCTCATGTGCATGCAATCCTGATACTTTCAGAGCAGAGTTGCTTTCTGAACTCCTTTCCACAATTTTTTATTCTACAGGGAAAAACAGAGTACCTGAGAAACCTCCAGTCGCCAAATCCTCGTACCTACATCAATGAAAAGGGCTATTCATTCTCAAAGAAGACTGGTTTGTGATTCTGTCCTAAACCTTACGTTAATGTTGGTATCTAGTGGGCTGCTTCATACAACTCTTGGATTTCTTATTTTTCCATGGGCTTTTTCGGATTATTTTGTGTACCCAATAGAAGATGTGTCTTATCTTAATTGTATTGAGATTATTAAAAACACTGAAAACTCCATGCTGAAACAATTTCAACATTATTTATTATGTGTACCCTTTGTTTTAGCATTGCTGCATTATAATGCCAACTAACACTGTACTGGGTTCCCTTTTCTCAAATTGTAGAGCTAGACAAGTAAACTATTATGGGAATGTAATGATTTTGGTCTTCGGGGTATTTTTATGTGAGGCAAAAAGAGTATGATGGTATATGTTCAAGAATCCTATGTACAAACTACAGTAATCATGCTATAGCCAAGTCTACAAGTCCATACACTTCTTTGATTGAGCTAAATTTTGTACTTGTGCCTTTGTGGTAACATTTGTTTGTAATTGCAGAGGTTCTGCTGACAAAGATTACGCCACTGAAGGAAATGGTGGAAGTAATTGAAGGAGGTGATGCGATGGAAGAATGAGCAGTGTTCTAAAAGTCTGCCGACTAGTCCCCGACTCCCTGCCTAGGCACTAGGCGGGGTTCAACTCTTAGATTGGGCAGCCGAATAGGCGGCACCTAGTCCCCGCCTAGGTACCTAGGCGGCCCTTTTGAGCCCAACTAGTGCCTAGCGATTTTTAGAACATTGAATGAGCTATTGTGGTTGACTACTTTGTGTTGGATTTTGTATTGAATTCTCTGTGACACTATTCACTATCATACTGTATCATCTGTCAAGTTAGAACGAAGTTGTTTCCAGTCTTCAATTAACATGAAACTTTGGTTTCCATTTATGTTATTTGTGGTCTTCAGGCGACATGAAATCTTGGTGTTGGTGTGCCAGTTGTTCTGTGTCCCTTCGGCCTATGCAGTATACCATCCTATGCAACCCAATACAAGTATATTAGGGATGGGAAATCATGCTGCTGCTGTTTACTCTTCTTAAATGTTAGTTAGGACCAAGTAATGTTGTGCAATGTTGGCATTGACGGCAGTAATCCGCTCCAAGGCATTGATGATAAGAAGTTTTGGAATGTTTGCTAAAAACTCTATACACGTATTTTGGATTCTAGGCGATTTTGGAGAAGTTTTGGATCTAAAATCAGATTTGTAGAACTTACTTTTTATTCGTAGGGAATTTAAATTCTTTGTTTTCCTCAGATTTTGCATCAAGCAATAGTACCTTTCGTTGCAGTTCAATCCATGATTGCATAGTTGTTGCTTCTGTTATGAGTTTATAATCATAAATTTAATATCTGTTTGACAAGTGTAGCAAATAGAAAGACGGTTCGGCTTGGTGTTTTTCTATTAGTATTCAATATTACCCAGAAATACAGAAACAAACTGCTGCTATTCATGATTACGATAATATTATCAGAGTGAAATAAATCCCTATTTACATGACTTTGCTGCTTCCAAGATGTACTCCATTAGATTTCTTCGTTTGTATAATTTCTTCTACCGACTGTTTTGTTCCATTATCGGCAGCTATTGCAATCAAACTATTAAGCCCCCAAGAATGTTCTTTCCAAAGAAATCCAACAGTGAGTTGAACCGAGTGAAAGATGTCGTACGTCCACCAATGCCCATCGTGCTATCAACAATTTTGAACCACTGACGCCCAGGTTCACACGTATTCCCTCTACTCAAGCACTTGCAAGTATTCGTGATGATAATATTGGTTCCAGGGTCTACATCCAAGCAAACCGTCGTGCCATCAGCGAGTTGAGATGAGAGGTGCATTTTGGAATCTGAGATAGCTTCCCATTTTGAAGTGTTATCACTGCAAAATATGCTAAGTTTTGCAGGCTTTCCCAACCCATCTGTCTGTAAGCAGAAATATGTTCCTTTTACTGTCAGTGTCTTCCGTTGTGAATAGGTCCAGGCATCAGACTCTGCGCATGGGCCTAGCTTTAGTGGGTCTATCAGGGACTTTCTCATGACACACAGGCCGGTAAGCGGATGGAAAATCATTTTGTGTGGTTTGGCTTCTGATAGTCCTGGTCCTGCACGCCAAGCAAAGCAAAACCGAACCGGTTTATGTTTAAGTGTCCGTCATAACACTAAAGAGGAACAGTACTAGTTTTTTCGAGATCAACTACGATTTGAACCTCTGAAGTATTGTTCAATTCTTTCGTAGGTGCTTAAAACTTCAGATTTGCCAAATGTGGTCTTCCAACTACTAGAAATTTGTCAATGTCATGTAGTTGGCAAATGCTGTCAAGTTCATTCGACGAAAACAATGCCATGTGCCATTCGATTGAAAGGTCAATGTCGAAAACGAGTAAACTTCAAGAATCAAAGTGGAAAAGTGTAGTTCAAGAGCCAATGCGGGAAGAGTTTCAGCGCCACGTGGCATTTTTTGTTTAGAAAATTGGATAAGAGCCAATGAAAAAGCGGTTGATGACCGATTTGGAATAAAACTAAATTTGAGGGTCAAAGGGATAAATAGGTTAGACTTAAAAGGGTGCAGAAATCATGATTTGAAGTAGTATTTTGATATTGTTTAGGCTTACCTCTAAATGGTGATTGGATAGCAGAGATCCTATCCAAGAAGCTTGAATTCCTTGCATCACACCAATTCCAATTCAAGACCCCATAGGTCTCATCTAACCCAATTGCCCCTTCTCTCAAGTAATAACTCCCAGCAAGGGTCCACAAAGCCCATTCCAAGTCCAGTTCAGCTGCCACACCCATGAAACAACTTAGGTACCTATTGTCATTGATGCTAATACCCCTTTGATCCACCCCAAACTCACTCACAAACAATGGGTATCCCAGTTGTTCCACCACAAACCCTGCCCTCCTCATCAAGTTGCCCACCACTTGACCGCAAACCTGGTTAGCGTTGCCCGTTCCCCATGCATACGCGTCGGAGAACGAGTACCAATGCACCTCGAATACTAGCTTTCCTGTGAATGTTAGGTTCACCGGGCGTTGGAGGAGGAAGGAGAGGTCTTTGTCGTAACTTAGGCCGGAAAGAATGACGAGAACATTTGGGTTTGCTGCATACACTGCTTCAGCTCCTTTCTGCATGTACCTATATAGCAGATTTGCAGATTTTGTAAGGATCATTAAGGAGTTGAGATTAGTTTATGCTTTGAGTCTCTATGGTAACTAGAGGTGTCAAACGGGCCATGCCATGTCGTGCCGTGCCATTTTTAAATCGTGCCGTGCCATGCCAGCCCTTTAAATTGTGTCGTGTCGATGCCAGCACATCTGAGTTTCGTCAGGAAAAAATTCTTTTTGTATAACAATCATATCTATATATTCTTATCTATACAATTTGAAACAAATAATTATTAAGTAGGTTTTTTTATGTTATTACTAATTTTGATAAAAATTAGCGGTACCCATGTCGTGCCCGTGCCTATCTAGAATCATGTTGTGTTGTGCCCGTTTAAGATCGTGTCGTGCCCGGCCCACTTCCGTGCCGTGTTGTGCCATATTTAAACATGTTGAGCCCGTGCCAGCCCGGCCTGTTTGACACCTCTAATGGTAACTTATTGTCTAACTTGTTGGATACAAAAATTCCAACTTTAGAGGCCCTCACATCATTTCTCTTAAAGCTAGCATTAGTCAGCATAGTGATAAATTTTCACGCTTATGACAAATAGCAAGCATGCCATCACTACGTTAGATTCCTGGATCCCATAGATATATACCTGTACCAATCGTTGACGTTCGACTTGTTCCCACGAAGTTCATTCCTCAAGCTCATGCCAACGACATTGGGAGTGTCCTTGAACATGGTGGCCATCTTGGTTAGCCCTTTGATCCAAAGGTCGGGATTGAAGTACTGGTCACCAAAGAAACCACTTCCGTCATCGTTGTCACAACACCACCCTGGCTTGCTTATGTGATTGTCCAGTATCACCATCACATTGTTGTTTGAAAGGCTGGACACAACTGCCTGAGATTTTCAAATCAATGCCTCAAAATCACCATCTACTAGTATGTCTTTGGGGCAAAATTTACTTGTGTATAAGCAGCCTCATTATGCAAATTAAGGACATTTTGGTGATCTTATGGGGAGGTGAAATTCATGTTGTGTTTGGTTTATGTATTCTTAGGACCTATTTGTTTGACCTGATATGAGCACAGTTTTGGATTATCCAGTGTTTTGGTTAAAACATTCAGGACCCCGAGTGAACATATCTCGGATGTATTATTGCACAAAGTGGGGAATATAAGATGATATAAATGGTGTAGTATTATTAATCCAATCACTATAAATCTGTGAAACTGTAAACTGCTTCTATTAATATTAATAGAAGCGGACATTCCACAACGGATCGGGAACCCGGTCAAGCCCATAGGGTTTTGCTACACTGGCCCCTTCCCACCTTTTTTGTTGATAAAACAAAGAAAACAAAAAGATAAATGAGCCCTTAGCTGCTGACCAATGTCCGTAGTCATCTGTGGGCACTTTTTTTTTTCGAATTGCTGTGGTATTCATTTATATGAGTGCTTTAATTGTAACATATGAAATTTTGGTTGAATTCGATTCTCTTTGCCTTGATCACATATTTGTTCGTGAGCGATTATTTTCATAGCCTCCATTTGTATTTTCAAAATAAATTAATGTCTATTGATAATAAGGTAAGTATGGCTAAATAATCCATTTCGATTACTTTTTTTTCGGGTAGTTGTCAGTTTTGCGTTAACTTTTTGTGGATTATTGGTTCATCTCAAAGGGAGGAATTTAAAAAGTGTAACAAATTAAGCTCAGAACTGAATTTTTTTATTAAAATACAAAAAAATGTCCAATAATCCACTATTTTTGTCTTTATTCAAAAAAAAAATATCTCGAACATAATTTTAATTTTTTAGATTCCTCATCAAGACGAACCAATAACCCACAAAAAATTGGCGCAAAACTAACAAATGCGAATAAAGACAAAAAAAATAATCTACATCAATTATTTTGCCAAAACACCCCATAGAGTCGTCTATAAATACCGTTGTGCCAATATATAGTCCTAGGGGTTTTATTTTGCAAATTCAATGAAATGGGAAAATAAAATACAAACCATTCAGCATTATAAGAAACTTTTTCACCATTATAGTTGTAGACTAGATGTCTGATTTCCTAATGCAAAATTTTATGTCCAGTTAGATCTATCATTGCGTAATGCGCTACCAGGGGATTGTGTTTTTTTTTTTTTTTTTGATAACTCATCATTCCTAATTTATTACATGGGGGAGGGGAGGGGGAGTGAGACTCGATCCCGGGATGCAGTGTGGGGAGTCCATAAAATGTCCATAAGATAAACCTAGCTCAAATAATAAAGCACAAGAGATTAAACAATCCTTGGTGGTCCCCATCATTTCATAATCAACCAATTTTCTTTTCTATCTCACAAAAATACGATAGTAGTAGAAGTGGCGAGGAAGAAAAATAAGGAAGTTACACTTGCCCAAAAAAAAGAAGTTATTTTATCTAAATTAAAATGTCGTTGTGTGTCTTTTTCAATGTTATCATCATCGTAGTTACCGATTCTTCAAGCTTATCTTAGCCGTGCATAAAATTGATTTATTAATAATTTGACAAAATACTTTTACTTGTTTGTAGCCTTTTCTCGAGCTTCTCAAGAAAAAATATGCAACAAATCAAAACCCAAAACCTAATAACATAGGGGGCGTTTGGAAATTTTTTTGTTTTCTGTTTTTTGTTTCTAAAATACTAAAAGTAGAATTATGGTTATTGGTAAAAAAAACATGTTTGGTAATAAGAATTTAAACGACCTTGTTTTGAAAACAAGGCAAATCACTTTTTTTGTGTTTTGAAAATTTTTAGACATTTTGAAAACATTTTTAATAAACACAAAACGTAAATAAATTACCAAACGCATTTTTATTTTCAGTTTTGAAAAAAAATTGAAAACAAAAACAAAAAACAGGAAACAAAAATATAAAAAACCAAACACCCCATTAGTAATTGTCGAATTAAATGGAACTTTCATATCGAACCGGTATTGGGTTCATTAATTTTATACGCCAAAAAATTAAATACCCAGAAAACTATTGTATGTGTGGTTAGATTAAATCATTGAGCTAATATACTACGAGTCACACTCAGATTGAACCTGTAATCTTGTTCAACTTGTTATCTAGCACCTACGGAGTATCATTCCTATTTCTCCTACCACATTTGACAGTTGGATGTATAAGTTATTGACTATATACATAGAGAAAATTGGGGTTTTACGGAAGCTCCCTTTGGGGGCCCACCGACACCTCATCACAATGATCCGAACTGATCATCTTATAGGGTCCGTAGAGTAGCGTGTGTATGCAAAAAAATCAGCTTTACCTGACATCGATAGTTATGTCAAAAATTAAAATTTGGTGCAAAAAAAATAAGAGCCCGGATCATTTCAGTGTGAAATAATAATAACAATAATAATTACTGTTGGGTCACAAAGTTTATCCAACTACTCCAATTTTAAAGGCCTCGAGATTAATCGATATGCACATACGGATTACGATGACCCGAACACGGAACACCCAATGATTAAACAAAACAAAATCAACAAACAAACCAATTAGAAAATCAAGAAGCAAAACTCTTTTTTTTTATAACCGGATGGCCAGACTAGCTGTTTTGCGCACACTTGATTAATTCCAAAACTCTGAAAAGTAACGAACCGAACATAATCTTAGTTCCCAAGAGATTAGGGGCAAGAAGCAAAATTCTTCATTCTCCTTCCTCTCTTTCCTTTCAAAAACCACAGTATTTTCAAGAAAATACTAAAAGAAAGGAAAAATACCTGATAAGCATTGACAAGAGAGAGATCAATCAAGGAAGGGTTATTGGCTTGGAAACCAGCGACGGATTCAGTTAACCCAAGTCTCATAAACGACTTTCTAACAGTCAAGTTAGCCAACGACTCATTCGTAGCCAAAAACAGTGGCCAAGTGAGCCTAACACAATTGAAGCCCATGGATCTGATCTGCTTCGAGATCGAATCCACGGGCTGTTTGCTAAGGCCTTCCGCCACAACAGTTTCGAGATGTGAGGCCCAATTGACGCAGGCCAGCTTCACCCGCCGCCCGGTTTCATCGACGATCCACCGGGAGTCGGTGGAGAGTGGAAGAGCTGCGGCGGGCAAGAGGAGGAGTGCTAGGGAGAGAGTGGAGAGGAAGAAGAGGGGGGAGAAGAGCCTTCCCATGGTTTGGGTCTTTCTTTGCTTTGGAGTTTGGATGCACAAAGAAATTGCTCAACTGTCGTTTTATAGCGGAGGGGCTGGGCAATGTTTGGTTATGAGCATATTATTTTCTTCTTGTTTTTTTTTTTTTTTAATCTATAAAAATAGCATTATTATTTACTTTTGTCCGTTCTAAAACTCGCTAAGCGCCTAACCGCTCATAGGTGGACAAACACCTTTTAGCTTCCAGGACTGAGTACTCGATGCCTAATCTGGTTAATCGGTCTATTTGGGCTAGTTAGCGATGGGCCTTCTAGAGCTTAGACCGTGAATACTCGACCTTCTTCTGTTATAACACTGCTTTTGTCACCAAAAAAAAAAGTCCGATCTTGGATTCCTAGCTCAACCAGGCAAACTAGACTTTAAAAATGAGGTATTAGTCTCCCTTTAATTTTAAAAGGAAACAATTTTATTTTTCTACTTTAACAAATCATTTTTTTTAAATGTTGGTTGCATCATACTCTCTATTATACCTCTATTCTATTTTTATTTTTTTCAAATATTCTTTATTTTAAATTTTTTCAAAAAGTGATTGAGAGAGTTAAAGGAGAGAAACAAATTAATAGTAAAATATGTGATCGGAGTGAATAGTGACTCCTTATTTTTTATGAGGCATTGTAGCAAAAATAATTTGTTGAATTACTTTAGGGAGGCTAAAAAAAAGGCTAGTTTTAACTTAAAACTTTTTAAGGTTTTACTCCTCCATTTAATTTAGGATATTTTTTAGAAAGTGAAATGTGAAAGCTCTAACTAGCTTACCAAGTTTAGCCTAATCAGAAACGAAGGCAGGACTCTAGTGTCAATTGGACGAACATTACAACAAAATTTAAAACATGTGAAAGGTAACATTAAATAAGCCAATACAAATTGCAAAAACATTATCAAAAGAATTGTTGATCAACCTGTATGTTTACTACAACATGATTGTAAATAATTATATATGCATAAAGTATAGTGTGTCTATTTTTATTTGATACCAAAATGTAGTCTAGTTTTCTCCGGTTTCATGGCTGAAAATATTTGTTTTTCTAGTCTTCACGAGCTCCAGTGCTCATGTAGTGAATACTAAATGCAGCGCCGGCCCTAATGTTTGAGTTTTCAAACCCGACCTCAAACTTGGTTGCCCACATACTATTAAATCATAAAAAATAGGAAGACATAAGAGTAAAAAAAATCGACGTTACAATATTGTGTTTTTAGCTTAAATTACATCAGAAAAATCAAGAATTTAACCCCGATTATATTGCTTTATGATTACCGCGATCCGTTTCAAAGAATTCTTCTTACATTTCTTGAAGCAAATTATTCATTTAAGTCATTGTACTTTAACTTATCAATGTACTCATTTTCAATTGAGATCATAACCAATCCACTTAATCTCTTGTGGGTCATGGTAGTCCGAAAGTAAGTTTTTATCTATTTTAACTAAAAAAAACTCCTCCCGCCAAGGCATCTGCAACCAGTATATTCAACTAAATTCAGTAAGCAACCACATAGCTTGGGTAGGGCATGCAGTCACCCGGGTTCATCCGCCCTGAGTCTGTCTTCAAGCCGATCGAAAGCTATAATATAAGAATATTGCATAAAGACTACGTGGTGAGAAATAAGTATCCCGGCCATTTCAATTTTATTTAGACAATACATCCATAAGATTGCAACGATATGCAAATAACTACTACTTGTTATGAAATTATTTTTCAATTTTTTTTTTTGGGTAAATTTTTTTTTTTTGGGTAAATTATTTTTCAAGTTGACCGACCAATCAGATCATTTTCATATAATAGTGACATTGGTGAGAGAAGTATAATAAATTTAACTAAAGCGTGGTAGTGACTTTATTCATTGTCCTCTCGGACTTCTCACCCTAATTTTTTTTTATCCGAGAAACATTCTTTTCATATAAAAGATTTCAAACAAATTACAGGAGTGAACCTTAACTACCAAATACAAGACACGAGCACAAACCACAAATGGTATATAGGCTCTGGATTATCGTACTGCATGAAGCAGATCAACACGAGCTAGGTGTCGGCGTAGAATCCGTCTAAGGGGAGCTCAGCTCACACCATTAACAGTAAAACAGATGAAATCTTCAGGCTGTTGGGAAAACTAGCAAAACTAGTCCGGACTCGCTCTAATTTTGTATAGTCCAACTTTCTACTCAATAAATCAAAGGGCAATCATGGACTTCTACGTAAAAAAATCCCCCGCGCAACCAAACAAATAAGGAAATAAATATCTCAAACAGTAATTAGTCTAGAAGTATTATGTTTCTTTCCCTCATTGCCGATTGCAAAGCTCGTGTTGATGTTGGAATGGAAATGCGTAAAGAAACAGCTAGAGATGGTCCCATTCACATGGATTTGTGAAAGTAAAATTTTGCGTGCAGGAAATTAAAACTGTATTGACCATTTGACTATGCAAGACTTACAAGGCAATGCATAGACACATCCTAGCTACTGGATTGCTTTTGTTATGGTTGATGTGTTTTTCTAGTTATTTTTTTTGGGTCTCTGTTGACTGTCTTGTACGCCAAAGGGGAAATGGTAGTGCATGAGTAGTTCGGTTGGTCAGTGAGTTTTTTCTTCCCATGTAATTGATTAGGATTCGATTATCCGGGTTAGAGAAATTCTCTAATTCGTCCTAAATGACGAGCTTTGAGAGGATTAATTGATGTTCACGTAAGTTGGCTCCGACACCCTAACTATCAAAACGGGGGGATTGTCATTGTGGGAGAAAGGAGGATAGGTTCAGGTGGTATGGCTGGAGTATGGGTTAGGGCACCATGGTTTGAGGTTGTGTGCTCAAGTTTTTTGTCTTTTGGAATGGGTAAGAAATAACTTTTTTGAATCTTATGTTCAATTAAATTAAATAAGTGAAATAAATAAAGGTTGATCTATTTCACTTACTCGACTGGAATAGCATCACATCGAACAAAATCAAATGATCTAGCAGGTCCTCTTACTCTTTACTCTTCTCAGACTGTCTTTCAGGTTTTTTTTTTATTACTTAATTATTAAATAAAAAGCATCTTTTTTAACTCTATCCTCAAATTACATTAAAATTTTTGGCTTTGGTTAAGCCGTATTAACCAAGAAATTAAGTTAATCATAATCCATTACAAAAACGTGTATACAAATCACCCATTTTAAAAAGCGATAGTATTAATCGTGCTTTTAAAAAGCTCTAGTGACAAAGATTTGGTCTTTTATTTTAGGGACACTGGATATACTTGCTAGTCCGATATTTTGAACTCCATACCTGCTGGAGGTTATCTTTGAGATCCTGCTTGAAAGATGAAAACTTTGAGATATACTTGCTAGTCCGATATTTTGAACTCCATACCTGCTGGAGGTTATCTTTGAGATCCTGCTTGAAAGATGAAAACTTTGATCGTTATTGAGTTTATAATATTAAATCGTTTGGGATACTCTGTCCGGCATTGTCGATCGGAAATACCCTCCGAGGATCAAGGTAGACTCGATTCCACACTAGTTTTCGTAATTTTCAATCAAGTTGCTTACTTACAGCTCTCGTATCTCTATTTCGCTCGAATCATTTGGCTTCAGTGTAGAGGATTTCATTCCGTTGTTAGTCTCATAATGTTTGTTTTGTGCTCAGAAGATGCACTCACATCTTGTGATGTTTCACAGTGCCCTCGGCTATGAGGTATCCTCTTTTGGTATGGGCGGTTTTGAGAAAACAAAATACCAAGGGCATTAAGTAGAGTCATGGAAGGAGCCCAGGCAGGCCCCAGATTTTCAACACCCTAAATAAGTTTTGAAAATGGAGCCTCTCATTGTTAATATATAGTATATACTAGGGATTGTCTGTGCCTAAAGGCACGGCGCGTCGACATAATTTGCACTCAAACATTTTTTATGGGCAATAAAATTTTATTAAAGCCCAACAAAAGATACTCGTGGGTAAAAATAAGCCAATGACCAAACACACGTGTAAGGTGTTAAAGTATCCTATTGCAATCCCCTATTTTAGGCAGTTTATCGAGATCGTATCGCGATCAAATAGGAATCGTTTCGTGATTCACGATAGAGGCAAACAAAAACTCCAGCAAAGTTGCTGAAAGGAGAAAACCAATGCCCTAAAGGGTATCCCATCAAATTGATTTAATTTCATTACGATTCTAAATTTCCCCACAACTAAGAGGCTAAGTAAAGGTCATACACCCAACCAAACACCCTGACGCTTGACATACTTTGACGGAAGATACTCCTTCCACGAAGCTACATGTGGAGGTGGCACGTGCCAACCCCATTTCAAAAATATCACAAAAAAAAAAAAAAACACAGTAGGTCTGCCGCAGCCGACTAAAGTAAAACTAAAAGTAACCAAAACGCACAGCAGCAGCTCCCTCTTTCTCTCTCATGGTGGGCTATATTTATAGTATTTTTTTTTAATAGGTTCTTACGTTTATGCTATGATTAAAGGTGATTTGGCAAAAAAAAAAAAATTGTATTTGGTTTATTTGGGGGAATAAACCACAATGGTTTGACAAAAAAATTGGAGTTGTTTTTTTGGGTGACAGGTGATGCAATGGATGACTAAGTTGAAGGCAGGAGACTGAGTAAAATTACATGTATGCCATTGGTCCATGGAATAAATCACAATTTGAACCAAATGAATTTTTTGATTTATTGCTACATAACCTAATAAACCAAAAAATAGTGTATATTTTTATTTATTTACCAAATCACCCCTTAATTTCATTAGGGAAGTAGCCTAGCCTAGCTCAGATGGGGCCAGGTATTCAGCCCTATCTCTATCGCTTCCTGACGGACTTCTCTCTTTCTCCTTCTCCTACTAGTCCTAGGTCCTAGCAAAATAGCGGTCTATTTTAGCAAACCAAGGGAGACCCAAGCAGCAAGAACAAGAGGGGATCTTGCCAATTCTGATTAACTTGCGAAAAACAGGTGGATGACGAATCCTTCTCCATAAGTGCGTAATTGGTAGATGTGAACCACGGCCCGGGTCGACAGCATCGATAAGCGAAATCTGGGGATTCTGAAGCCCAAGGCGCCCCGACCTTTCTTTCTCGATCGCATCTAGTGGCGTCAAAATCCTTGGTAGGTCCTCTGTGGCCTAAACCATTGCTGGTTCCTTGGGACTGAAATATCATAATGGCCCCTCTCCTTCCTTCGAGATTGTGCTTTCACACGTAGTAGTACTCTACTCTCTCAGGGTTGGACTTCTGATGCTGCAATAATCGCAGAGCGATCTTCTCCAGGTGTTGAATATGCTGACTTGCAGTCTTTGATTTGACAAGGATGTCATCAACGTCATGACTTATTCTCTTGCTCACTCTCCCTCCCTCTTTCTCCTGAAGAAGATTCCGATCTGTTCCCATAAAATAAAAACACAGTTTTTAGGTCGCAGCAAAAAAAGTTACCGGCCGTAATCGTCACTATCGCGATCTAGCCCGAAATCGGCCGGTTCCGGTTGGCGCCGGTAAGCACCGGTATTTGAGCCGGGACGGAATTTGAAGTTCGAAATACCGGTTTTCATCAAATCCGGTACGGTACGGTACGGGATGGGCTAGCCCGTCCGTTCGACGCCCTCGTCCCCTTTAGAGCATCCTCATCAGAGGAGGCAAATGCCCCTGATGGCTAAGTTGTTGAGTGAAAGGGGGAAAAACCCCCCAAAATCAGACTCAACAAATTTTTTTGTAAATTTGCAAAATCTGAAACTTTGCTACAGTAACCCGGCAAATCAGGCGTGGCACTGTTCACGGGTTATGAATAGTTTAATAATTTCTCTCTCTCCTGACTTCATTGAGTTGTGTTTTTTTTTTTTTTTTGGGAGTAGGAGTATAAAGAAAGAGTAGTTTAATATTGTGAAGTTAGAATAAAGTGTCTGATTTTATGAGTTTTTTAAAAAGTGACTTGCTAATTTATAAAAGGTGTTTTTGAGGTTAAATTTGGTCCAATTTTTGCCTCCCTGTGAGGATGCCCTTACATTGTACGTTTTTAACGGTTATATATACATAGGTACGACGCCCCGGATAAATTCGAACTCAGACATTCTCCTTCGAAGCCAGGTACTACCGATCCGCCGAAGGCCATAGACGATATCGTCACCAAAATTCGAACTATTTGCGATTCAATTTACTTTAGGGTTAGGGTTTTTTCCCTCACAATTTGTCCCTGTGCTTGGCAATCGAGGCTTCTCCCTTTCTTCAATTTCCCTGACAATGTAAGTTCGAAATTGTGTTTGAATCCTCCTCCGTGTTTTTTATTATTATTCTGAAGGTTGCAGTTTTTTTAGGTTTTTGAATCATTCTACTATGTTCGTATTGTTTTCGATGGTGCTTTGAATGTTGCTTCAGGGGAGCTGTTAAACTTGAACTTCGATGTCCAAAAAGTGTCGGTGGAGTCATGATTGATCCACAGCCAGATTGGAGTTTCGACACTCTCTTGTCGGAGTTGAGTTCGATAGAAGAGAAGCTTAATAAATCTGCATCGTTTCCTTTTCCTTTTACCAAAACGAAGTCCAGGTACTTCGCATATTTCTACTTGCTTTTCTTTTCTTTTTTTGAACTGGACTTACTTTTCTTTTCATTCATGCAATTTCCTGAATTTTTGTGTAGGTCACCATATGTGATGACAAACATCTTCCTTTTTTAGCTATGATTAATAACCTCTTGTGAAATATTAGATGTTGTGAATTTGTCATGACCCGGTCTCTCTGATCTTCTTACGAAAGTTAGATCCTAAGAAGCACGGACACGGACACGAGACATAGCAATTCTATCCCTAATATAAAAGCGGCAGTTTGTGTTTCTCCTGACATAGTTAAATTACACTTATACCTTTTATGGTGTTGCTAAATGACAAGTATTGCCACAATAGATGTCGGCACCTTTACCGCCTCACACTCAAAGCCCACAGAAGCAATTAGGCACTGAAACTGGACACTACCATTTTTTTCTGATTTTGCTTGGTGATGAATGTGCAGCCGCGAGAAGTACTGTTTGGGCCCAGCCATAAAAATAATATTTAACATTAACTTTTATGTAAAAGTTGTTACGGATTGATCAACCAAACACACCAACACGCACGAACATCGGCAAATCAAAAACCACAAGCAAACACAATATTTGCGTGGTTCGGTCTCAATACCTACTCCACGGGAGAGAGAAATTTCCACTATCACCAAGATTTACAAGGGCTTACAAATATCTCACAAACACCCTAATGTGTATCCAACAACTTACAACACAAATAGGGAAAAGATCTCACCATATAAATTAACAAAACCCTTACAATTACAGCTGCAATTGAGAGCCCAAAAACAGTACAAAACAGCCCCAGAAGTATGCTCAATGGTTGAAACAAAATGCTTTCACCCTGAAAACAAATCACTGAACCAGAGAGTACCCTGGCCATGAAGATCACTCTCACCAACTGATGAAACCCACGTTCTTTTCTATTCCTCCTTGATCCACCAGATGCACACATGCAAAAACCCTCGTCTCTTTCTCTCTCTCGGTTCCTGCTGCTACCTTTTTCTCTTCCCCTGATCTCCCTCTTTTTTCTCCTTTTTCGGCTGCTACTCTCTCTCCAATTCACACCAGAAAAGCCCCCTTTTTTGCTTCCAAAGGAAGCTACTAAAACTCCCACATGTGCCTAGAGTTGTGTAGAATATTCTGCCCAAAAAACCCACCAAAGAAAATAACATTTGGGCCAAATATCATTGGGCCTGTTTTTCATGGGCAAACCCAACAAAAGTAACGGGCTCACAAAATTATACTTCGTAAGTGACCATTGTTATTGAAATCGTGCATCCGGATCGTATGATTCGGTTTGATTCACGGTCAAAACAATATGAACTGATTAGTGGAATAGCAAACAAGCAAGAACGTAATAGTGAAAAACATCAACATTAATTGAAATTTATTAACCATATGTCTTCTATGTTAACACGGGGCAAAAAATTCAAGCTTGGTCCAAGTAACTAAATTTAAAAGACAAATTGACCGACAAAGAACATATGAGCCAAATGTTGGAAGCATGAATTTGCAGTCTTAGAATGTTATTATAGTGGAAAAGGGAAGGTAAAAGGTTCAAAAAGAAGTCTAAAATTCACTCCGGCGTTTAATCAAACATGTTGGATGCCACCTGATGCTTCTAATAAGAACGTAACAGTGAAGCCCAAATTGAAGGCCAATTGTTGAAGGCCAGTTGCATTACAAGGTAAAGCGAAGAATCAAGCAGAATCGAAGAACAGATTCGTGAATAAATTATGTTGGAACGTAATAAATTTAAAAACTTTAAAAAATCTCAAAGTTAATTAATAGCAGATGGTGTCGCAATCGATATTAATGCTAGAACAAGTCACGTCAACTAATATATTTCACAATTACTGGACAAAATGATTACAACAAATATGATAGAAATAGGGCGTATGTTGTATGACACATGATAGAAATAGGGCGTACATGATAGAAATAGGGCATATGACAAATATGATAGAAATTGGGCAACAGACATAGGAAAAGATTAAACGTGGTAATCTACATAAATGACGCAACAAAACAATGAAAGATTGTTAAGACTAAAAATCTTTCAAATGTAATGGCAACGACAAAAGCTCCAGAGGGATACATATCAAGGTAATCTTTGCCTTGTTACTCATGATATTGTTTGGAGTGTCTTTATTGCTATGCGCGAAGCAAAAATAGTACCCCGTTGCACATTGTCCAGTCCTCGCAATCTTTTGGCGTTCTGTTTCCCAATATTTCATTGTTGTATTGGTTGTTTAAAGTAACCCACTAACTAAATTTCTCAGTAACCCCGGCTGATATATACCGTATGACAAAAAAAAAAAAGGTTCTAGGATAAGCAACATTAGAGAATCCAAACAGCACAAGCAACTTAAAATATAAAAAAAAATAAAAAATTAGCACCCTGCTATAGCCGGAATTAAAATATTAACCACTAAATGTTTGAGGAAAGATTAAAAAAAAATGAGTTGACATTAAATGACCATTATGCTTGATGATGATAACAACTGAAATTGATTTTGGAGACGACTAAAATGTGAGTCCATTGTTATGAGAGCCCAACATTAGAAGAGACATGCAACGCAAAGAAGACGCGACAGAAATCGACAATGGAGGAAATTGATGAATTTAGAGTATTTGCCTAGTGTATGAGCAAAAATAAATATGACAAACATGATAAAGGTTATTGGCGCTAATTGTGCGAATTGACTTTAATATTCAACAAGAATAGTTACATGTTTTAATGAAATTAAACATGCAATATTTCCATCGTAATACTGCGTCACAACATATATTTGCATTGAAATAAAGAATTAAAAATGATATGGTGACCGGTATCGGGCACGTGCTCTAGTCTAAATGAATAAGGACATGGATGCCCAGGGACACTACAAAAATTATGTACTCATATATGGGGGTAGATATTTAGTTATTATTTATGTGAAGATTGACGTACAAAAAAACCCAAAACTAATACTCCAATATCTTTGCAACTCTTATTGTTGTCTTTTTAAAAGTCAAATGAGGATTTTCTTTTACCAGAATTTATATTTATTCACACTTTTTTCCCCTTATATTTTTGGAATATCATACCCGGAATAAGCTTTCAATATTATGAATTGATCACCGTCGTGTTTCCATCCGCTTCCAAGTTGAGACACAGTGTCCGGCATGTGCCCCTTTCTTAAAAGACAACCACGTGGCATGTCCCATATGTGTCTCGGCGTGTCGCGTATCCCTGAGTGTCCATCACAGATACGTCAGGCAGATAGGAGTGTCGGAGTTCCATTGGTCAGATCCACAATGAGGAAACTTCTTTTTGTTTTATTCGTGCAGTTGTCTTAATTTGTACTTAGATCACCAGATTTTAGGAAGAAGTCTGATCCTTTAACCAGGGTGATTGAAAAAAGGTGACTTCTCATCTTATTGATAATTAACAAGTTTTTCACCAAATTTGGTGGGCCGAGAAAGAAGTTTTGGTTTTGTATAAAGCTTGTAATTTTTTTTAAAAATCTGACAAACTGTTTGGAAGAGGAAGGCTTGGAGCATTCGATCTATTCATCAAAAAGAGTTAGACTGGGTTTTTGGGATTAGGTCGGATTTTTTATGAGTTTTGATGGAAAATCTCTCAAGTGGTTCATGTCAAATCAAGGTTTTAACCAAATGTATGCGGACCTTGTTGGAAGGAAGAGCAAGGATAGGAGATGCCTCAGTGAGTCTGTGTCTGTGTTAATTGTTTGGTTAATGCTTTGCTTATTTACTACTTACTACTTGTTGTTTTATTAGTAGAAGTACCTGATTATTTTGCTTACCGTATTTGAAATCATTTCATAACTGGCTGGTTGTTTTCAGGGAAGTTTCCTCTGCAAAGTCTGTTGAAAGGAGAGCTTTTGTTATGCGTGTTGATGAGATGGAGGTCGTTGAAGAAGACTGTGAGGTGAAAGGTCATGCCCAACTTATGGTTGGGAAAAGATTTTCCTGTGATGAATTTTACATCAGGTGCCTGATTATATTTCGTTTGTGTGTTTGAAAGTTATATGAAATTCTTAAATAGCCCTAGAAGTCGAAGAAAAAGCATGAAATAGCTGTAAGCAATAAAAATGAAGAGGGTGCATAGTTATTAGTGATGTGTTACTTGGAGTTTCATGCGAGGGTGTCGTGGGATCTGTAGTTGGTAAGAGAGGCAATAGTTTATAATTTTGGAGGATTTCAGGGTCTTCGAATTACAAATTATGACAGTAGGTTGAGTATTTTGAGGAACTTTATTGCTTGTCCCTGAAATAGTACAGAATGAACTATCATTTCGTCGGATAAGGAAAGTGGAAAGTGGAGCAAGTAACGCTGACAGTTTTATTGATCTAATTGCTCGTAAGTATTGAATTTGGATGTTAGAGTAAAAATATATCCATAAGACGGGATGCGTCATCTATTTCTTGTTTTTGAATTATCTCCCTCGCCCCCTTCTCTCTTTCTAATATCTTGAGTGTAGTATATAACGAGTACCATACCCATTTATTTCTTCAGTGACAGTGATGATTCCGAAGTTGAGTTGCCATCCAGAGCGCCATATCCTCTGATGGACAAAGTAGGATTGGTAGAAGGTGCATTGTTCGAGCTCACCCATGAACATCAGCTTAGTCTTAAGGTGTGTTGGGTCGCTGACATTTTATTGTTCATTTGGATTTATTTTTCAGTGTATAAGGTTGTTAGTTATGTGTTGCCAAATCTTACATCTGTTCAATACAAAATTGAGCTGTTATTTTTTGTGTTCATGTTTGTTAGTTGGTGTTTTGTTTCTGCCATAGTTCTTAGTAAATGCATATGGAAATAATATTCTGAATTTTCAACGACTCTCAACCATTGACCCGCTTTTGGAATGAAATAAGTCCTAAGATTTCCCTGCTCTAGTGTTTCTTGAGCTTTCAATATTGCATCATATAGATATATATGTATGTGTGCATGTGTATGTATTGTTATGTTTGTACACAGATACACACACGCTTTACACCTTCTCTTTTTTCAGTCCATCTTCCCCATGTCCCAATATATATGTCCCCTTTTAAAAAGTCAATACCAAATCTTTGTAGATTTCTAAAAATATCTTTCGCAAATGGAACACCTTGAAAAAGTTAAGTGAGGCAAATGTATGCCCTTTCAAAAGTTAGAACTCCCAAGAGGACTAAACTTGTCAGACGTAGGGAGTATTTTTATGTATACATGTGTATATATATTTACACGCACGCACACACACACACGACACTTTGACAAGGTGTAGTCTAAAACAAATGACACAGATATGATGGTCGGAACAAAAGGGTTTAGGAGTGTTACAAAGTCTTTTGTTTCTAGTGCATGTTGGCATGGATATGATTCCTTTTTAGACATTGATCTTTTCCATGGTAAATGGCATTTACAAGGTTTCATAGAGAATTTCATGCATACTATGATAGTTTTGTGCACAGTTCTCGGGCAAAATCCAAGTACTAAATGTGCTTCCTTGGTGCATGTCCAACTATGAAGCATCACTACGCCCATGTGGTCACCGTGTGTGTGTTGGAAACAACAGATACATTCTAATGTAAGTATCTAACTGTGAGGAGTGTTTCTCCGGTTGACCGCTTGACACCTCTTCTATGGCCGGATGGGAGGAAGGGGAACGGCCCGTCTGAGCTCAAGGATCCTCCTGGGGCGGTCTGCACAAGCAACACCCGTGTTAGTGCCTGGCCCGGACGGTGGTGGTCCGGGGAGGCACTCCGACGGTCTAGTAAGTCGCCTGAGATGAAATAATGACTCAAACGTCTCCCCAAATCTAGAGTGGAAGAAGCCCCTTGACTTGGTGAGTGGGCTCTCCTCTTATAGGCCAAGAGAGCCTTGCCCACTAAGTCTCGGGTGTACCTTATGCGTGTCCCGCGTCCCATCCGCAGCACGTGGGCGGGTCATGAATGCCTCGAACGCCTTCATTGGCCCAGCTGACGTCACCCCTGCAGCGCCCATGATGGCTGCAGGCCTAGACTGATGGGTGCCTCAAGTACCCCCCCCCCCCCCCTGTCGCGTCCAATCAACCAAGTCCCATTTGACACGCCAAAGCGCCGAACCCCCCCAACTTTCGGCCCACGGTGTGTCACGAGCGGGGGCAGGCAGGAGGGAAAGCAGGCAGTGCCGACTACACGATCCATCGGCTGGGATGGTTGCATGGCCCGCGGTCGTGGGCAGTACCGCCTTACCAGCCGATCACAGGCAAGGTCAGCCGAATCGGCCCGTCTGGCATGGTGTGAGGTCGGCATTAGTCACTCTGAGCCAGGTTTGACCTGTGGTCATCAGGGCTCGAGCCGCCTGGACCCTTTGACCCTCGGCCACTACACTAACTAATACGAACTTTCCGGGGGGACCATGTCTGGGATATGCTTGTCTCAAGCGAGACATTTATGTGGACATGGCAAGGGCCAAGGGTCAACAGATGTATAACAAACTTGATTTGAGGGTCAAATTATTATATTTGAATGGTGTAGCATAAGTAGTATTGGTTACTTTGCCTTGTAGCTTGTGTGGATTGTCTTAATGAGCATCAATTTTCATTCATTTTGGAGTTTATGTAACAGTATCCCGATTAATTCTTTGTGCCGTGTCCCCATCTTTTTTGGAATTGCCCATGGTGTATCTATGCCTGCATGTGCATCCACATCCCTGTTTCTTGGAGTTCCAATTCATGCCTCACCCAAATTTTAAGCATCCGACACCCTTATTTCTTTCATTCATTTTGTAGAGTCCATGTTATATAGATTGGCATTGGCATCTTTTGTATTAGGAAAGATCTCTCTTTGTGTCTCTCTCCACATTCATCTACTTATGATATATTAACATTCTTTTGTTTTCTGAAACTCCCTTTATCTTTATTGTGTTGATTAACAGGAGGAAGTCAGGAGTCAACGTTTAGCACTGGAGACAGATCTGATCAATGAGAACAAGAAGTATAATCATGCACTAGATCGAGTCAAGCGATATGCTGAAGCACGGCAGGAAATAGAAAGAAGACAGGATCTGCAGCATCAACGCGAGATGTAAGCTCCACTAATCTGATTGTCGGCTCAATTCTATTTTTTGAGTTCTTTCTGTTTTATCTTGAAGTTCTGTTTCCTTTTCAGTGTGAATCTAAAAGATATGTGCATTATAACACACTTTGTTTGTTCATACCGATACGTGATACTGGTGACTTCGTCTGCCTTAGCCTTTTTATTTTTGGACAAGATCTTAATTTTGAAGGAAGTATAAAATTTAGGTATCCAATGTCCTCAGTCTGCCTGTAATTAAATTTCTCAGAGCAATGATCTGCTTCCAATTTGATCCTTCGTCAGGGCATTCACCCCTTCTATGATTAGCCAGTCTCTAAGGCTTCTCTTTACATTTTCTTTTCTTTTTTGACAGCTTATTGCCTATTGAAATCTGTTGTGTTGCAGGTTTTGTTTTCCTTTTCTCTTAGGTGGGTTTGGGGTTTCCTTTTGCTTTTCCTTTTCCTTTCCAACCAACAGTTGACCTTTTAGATTGCCTTTCATACGTTTCCGTCAAGAAAATATTACATAGCTTTAGACGTGGAAACCGGCAAGGGAGAATGGAAGCACTCAGGACGATCTAAGGACATCATTAACTTTGTAGAACTAAGTTGGCAATGGTTTTGCATTCATGGTACAAATCGTTTTTTATTTTTTTTCATCCTTCGTCTCTATTTTGACTAAGCTAGCTTTGTAATTAACTGCTGAGCATCATGACAGTGGTAATTGGTAAACCAAAATAGCTAACTTTTAGCAACCGAAAGGAAGAAAACATAACTGCAAGTCGATTGAGACCAAAAAAAAAAAGAAGTGAATATATAGATGAAGGAAGAAGCATTAAGGTGAAATGCAGTGATAATAGGTT
This sequence comes from Gaultheria prostrata, assembly GCA_036023075.1. Lineage (NCBI taxonomy): Eukaryota > Viridiplantae > Streptophyta > Magnoliopsida > Ericales > Ericaceae > Gaultheria > Gaultheria prostrata. Next base: position 64,250 of record JAXBDA010000970.1, read on the forward strand.
GCAACCCAAACTTCCCACCAGGCAATCAAACATGAGAGAATTTAATTCCGAGTTTGATTACCTTGGAGCTATTGGGAATCTAAAGTAGCAAGACAAAACATTGTAAATTGGAGGCAATCATTTATTTAAATTGCTGTCTCGTATTGTACAAGGGAAATGTGATGGGTGGTCCAGGATGTCATGACTGGCCAGCAGGCAGTTATTCACACAATGCTTTTGAATCTCTAAATTTTATAAAATTATGCAACCGATGGATGGATGTATTTCGGATCTGGTTCCTTTTCGGACGTTGTTCCTTTCTAAAACTGTTAGAGAGCTGATGTGATGAGATTAATGTAGGCATTTTTCTGGTGATTAGCTTTTAGTTGGTGTGTCTAAGAAAGCCAAGAAAACTAGCCCTTCAGGTGTCTTATGGGGAGATTTAATAGTGAAAGTGATACCAACGATACAGAGCTGGTTTTTTAATATCGTGCTGATAGGATGAGAGTCAAATGTCTGTCTTGATACTATTGAATGAGCAAAGCCCTACATTTTTGTTGGAAAGTGTTGTTCTAACCTATGATCAACTTTAGAACTATCGATGTTTTGAGTTTAGAGATGTGTTGTTTGATATATTCAGTATGCCGACATTGTGTTGATTCCATTTTGGCTCTACTTTTTCACCTCTAGTTTCTTCCTACAATATGAAAATGAATATAACTTTTACTTCTGTGAATTGCAGTCAAGAAGCATTAGATAACCACTTGACCGCGGTGCAGAGGGACCACGAGCACAGATCCCAACTAGAAGAAAGAAGAATAAGAGATGATGCAGCTATTGAGGAAGCCAAAAGAAGAGAAAAGGCTCTACTGGAAGAAAAATTGCGGCAAGAGAAGGTCAGAGACTCGGTTTTTTTAACTTGGTTATCCAACTCATTTGGTATGTCGTACGATGAAGTTGTGGGAAAGAGTTATTGAGCATCGATTGAGGATGGTGACTATGGTGTCGGAGAAACAGTTTGGGTTCATGCCTGGGAGATCGACCATGGAAGCTATCTACCTACTAAGAAGAGTG